>DWMY01000330.1:0-28720 GCA_018249775.1 Heliconius hecalesia formosus
AGAGAGCATTGTTTACATCGTCATATACGATTTGTCGTCTTTTTATTTTGAAAATCAATGAGGTGTCATCAGCAAACAATACTATCTCATGGTTCTTTTCAACTAGATACGGTAAATCATTTATATACATTAAAAAGAGAAAACGACCAAGAATAGACCCTTGTGGGACCCCCATGCTGATTACCGAACCAGGAGATTTCTTGCCATTCACATCAATCATCTGAACTCTGTCAGCTAAATAAGAGGTCAGAAGATTGAGTGCACGTCCTCTTATGCCGTAGTAGTCTAGCTTCATGACCAAAGTTGAATGCTGTACACAATCAAAGGCTTTGGACAAATCACAAAACATGCCAAGAGCATCCTGCGATCCCTCCCAAGCCTCATATATATTCTTTATAAGGTCTATACCAGCATCTGTAGTTGAACGACCTTTAGTAAAACCATACTGTTTATGGTGCATGAGATTGTGTGAATCAAAATGCAGTAATATTTGATTTAAAATATTTTTTTCAAAAATCTTACTGAACGAGGGTAGTATAGAAACAGGCCGAAAATTATTAGGATCTGATGTACTACCCGATTTAAATATAGGTATGACTTTACTAAATTTTATTAGGTCAGGAAACACACCATACTCTATACAATTATTAAATATAGTTGCGAGGTGAGGAGCAACAGCGTCTATTATATGACTAATCAATTTGACAGAAATACCCCAAAGATCCGACGTTTTCTTCATATCTAGGGACTTAAATGTCTTAATTATGTTTCTTGAATTGACTGGTTCAAATTTAAAGTCTACATTACATTTGTGTACGCTCTCCTTAAGTAATGATTCAGCGACGGTTGTGGAGGATATAAGTTTATCGGTTGTTGAAACTGGAATATCACAAAGAATTTTTCAAATACACATGCAACTTCTTGATCTGAGCTGGTTAAACCATTGTCAATTTTTAATTTAAATTCAAAGTTATGATTCTTAGCTTTTCCAGTTTCACAATTTATTATGTCCCATGTCATTTTAATTTTATCAGAAGAATTTTTAATTTTATTTTTAATGTGTAAAGATTTTGCCGTGGCACATACTTTTTTAAACAATTTAGAATGTACCCTAACATAATGATTAAATGATTCACTATGGTTATATGTTATCTCACTATAAAGTTCATATAACCTTTGTCTACTCTTATGAATCCCCATAGTCGCCCAATCATTAAATGACAAAAAATTCCTGGAATTGACAGTTTTAGAAGTAAATATAGCATTGAACTCACTTTTAATAATATTGAAAAATTTCCCATATAATAAATTGGGTTTATTTTTATATTTTAAGTATTTAAATTTTGTTATTATATTACTTCTAAATTTTTCTACACGACCAGTTGCCATCGGTATACAAACATTTTTTTTATTTTTATTAATTATATTTTTACCAAAGTGAAAGGAAGCCAACTGTCCGCAATGATCTGAGCTTAACATATTTATTATGTATCAATATCAATGCAAGTAGCGGTACAATGAGTGATTCTTGTTGGCTCTAGAAATAGATTATCTAGGTTATATGAATTGAGTAATGAACTGAATCTGATACTAGTGCTAGAATTATCTAGTAAATTAATATTAAAGTCACCACATAGAACTATTAATTTCTTAGATCCAGATAATTTTACAAGTACCTGTTCTAAAATTATTTCAAAGTGTTCATATAACCCAGTGGGAGGTCTGTATACACTTACAACAATGAAATGCTCAAGCTCAGCACAGGCCATTTCAATAGTTTGCTCAACAGAGAGGCTCACAATGTCTTGGGAAGTATGTTCAGTAGAGATGGAAGATATGAGATGAATGTGGAAAGGTGTATTGCTGCCGGTAACAGGGTTAACGGAGCCTTAGTTGCATTGATGAGACGGTGAAACGTCAGCACAGCTGCGCGTTTGGCCGTACATAATGCAGTGTTGGTTACCAACGCTGTTATACGGCAGCGAAACGTGGGTGTTACAGAAGAAGAATGAAAGAAAGATGAATGATGTGGAGATGCGATCTCTTCGTAGGATATGCGGAGTCAGCTTAGCTGATCGAATCCGCAATGAAGGGTTACATAGAACGGCAGGTACTAGCGAGAATGTCACGGTGAGAATGAAGAAGAACGTGCTCAGCTGGTTTGGAATGAGTGATGAAATAATGGCAAAGAAAATTTATGATGGAAAAGTGGTCGGTAAGAGAGGTAGGGGAGACCTCGGTTGACCTTCGAAAACACAGTATCAAAGATACTGGAGGAAGGTCACGTAAAAAGCATGAGGACCCCCCGGAAGGCATGTATGAAGAGGTTTTTGACAGTGGACGAGGCAAAAGAGGTATGTAGAGACCGTAGCGTTTGGCGCTCCGTTCTCTCTGACTACTCCGCTAGGGATAAAGGGTGAAGCTAGTTTAGTTTAGTTTAATTTTGTTAGGCTTTTATAGAGTACTTAAAACTGTGATTTCATTTAAAGTGATGCTGACAATAACACTCTGTATATACCAAATTTAATCTCGTCTCATTGTCTCATCGTTACACATTTATTATTAGTACAATTAATAAGTAATAAAAAAAGAGTTTATTTATTACCTGAACAGAAAGTTTCCTAAACAACTTCTTGTTACCAGAGGAGAAGTGATTTTCGATCCAATTATTAACGTCTGCAATTTTTACTCGATGTACCGCCTCAGCCTATAATAATATAAGCACAATAAATAAAATCTTCGATAAAAATAAATAAATATTTTTAATAAATACAAAATATAGCCATTAACCCCGACACTAAACATCACACAACTGTTCATAATTTATTGAATCATGATTATGAAACAAAAAAGACTATATCAAAATCGGATCATTCGTTTGGGAGTTACAGACAGAAATACAGATAAACACACAGACACGTCAAACTTATAATACTCATTTGTTTGCGTCGGGGGTTAGAAATAAAATGCGATATCTAATACTATTAGTTAAACAGACAGAAAGTGATGTATAATAATATATTATTTACTGATCCAAAATAATGTAATTACCTCAGTAAAGAGCCTATCGAACTGGTACTCTTGATTTACGATCTCACTCCAATATCTTTCAAACTGTAAATTTAATGACAAATTATATTTTTTTTAAATAAATATCATAAATAATTGGAAGGATAAATCATTTTATAAATTTATAATTTATTTATCCTTCCAAAAATAATAGTTAATTTTTTTTATCTGTTATAATAAAACTTATGTCATGTTTTTAGTTACATTGCCTTGCCAAACAAAACAAAAAATGTGAAAACCAATATATTCTTTATTCAATAAAGGCGAGAACTTTTATTCGACAATTTATACAGATATCAGTTATCAGATCATCAAATACAGTAACAGTTAGTGTGAAGTAAAGATCTCAAACGTTTATATATTCTCAAAGATCAGACAATTTTATAAAAAAAAAGAAACAAAGCAAAATAATTATATCAATTATAAATTGGTCTTAAGGCCATTTGAAGCGCAAGGGCACAAATTGTGACTGTAAACGCAACAAGTTGTAGGTCCGATGCCCTCGAATGGGAAAGGAAATATTTAACATTTTCGAGGCAAAGTGCGGCGTTGACTTCCACCACTAAACACAGAATTCAACATTCAACATTCAACAACGCCTCCAGAATACGACAGAATGGGATGGAGAACGGAGTCCTCTCAACACTAGGTTTCCTCTGCCTACCCTACCGTGTGCGGGATATAGGTGATGATAAAAAATATATATAATAACAACAAAATTCACATTGACAAGACAATAACCTCATCATTTAGTTCGTAATCAGAAGAATATTTCTGTTGCTCGAGGGCGCGCCTCACTGGAGCGAGCGCCTTCGCTCCGCCCTGACGCGTGTCCCCAGCGAACTTTTTTAGGAACGCCTCTATACGTTGATCTACATATGAAACGCTGTATGGAAATTGTATATAATGTTATTAATTATATATAATGTTATTATTAATTGTATACAGTATATTCGACGAGATGTGGCCGCCCTGGAGTTCGATTTTCACTTTCACATTAATTTGAGAAAGAAACAAGCGCGAGTCGGGCTCGCCCACTAAAGCTTTCGTACAAAAATCGGAGGTCTCGAGCTTTTTCTGAAATTCAAGCTTAGCTAGCCAGAATCCTTTCATCTGATATCTCACTACTAACGGCTAACTAGCGGCTAGCGGCTACAACAACAACGACACAACTAGCGGCTTTAATACCAAATTTTGACCACCCTTTCAAGGATATTATTTTTTTGGCATATAACTACAAATGTATAGTTTTCAAATTTTTTACCTGAACTAGTACTACCTGTAGGTGCTATCTGCCAAATTTCATAATTCTAGGTAAGCTGGAAGTACCCTATTAATTTTTATTCCCTTTGAAATATTTTGCGATAAAAACCGCCATATCTTTTATTAAGCAAAAGACTCTTGACAGACAGAATCAGACGGGCGGACAACAAAGTGATCTTATTAGGGTTTTTTTTCCTCAAAAGGTACGGAACTCTCATTAACGGTAAGAAACATCTTCAAATTAAATCTGCGCACCCATCCACAACTAACTTCAGTGCGACCACGACTGAGTCAAATATCTACTAAGGTTATCGAGGCCGCTACTAAAAACAAAATATGCTGACAAGGACGTACCTAAACTTATCCACTTCCGTGTTGACAGTAACAGAAAAGCCCAGAACACCAAAATTGTATCTGATTATATTGAACACGCTGTAGCCGAGCTGTTCTTTAGTACGGAGCGTGTCGAATACTGGTTCCTCCATAAGCATCTACATTCGTAAATAGAGCAAAACTTCAGTAATAAGTGAAGAAATTCTCTTTTAATTTTTATTATATAAATGAGTCCTCAAATAAACTTTAAAACTTTTTCTCATATATAAAAAAAAAACTAAAAAGATAATAAAAAATTGAATAAAAATTTAAACTTTGATTACTTTGTGATTTTATGTGTGAATGTATGTTCTCATGTATAGATGTGTGATCACATGTGTCGATATGTGACCTCACGTATGGATGTATAATCACATGTGTGGATTCATAACTTAACGTGTAGATGTTTAATCTTATATATGAATGTGACCTCACATATAAATATGCGCTCTGGTGAGAATGTGTGGATGTGTAATATCATATGTGGATGTAACCGTGTGTGTGAGTATGTGGACTTATTTTGTGCATGTGTGATCACGTGTGGATGTATGATGACGTGAGTGGATGTGTCATGTCATGTCATAGCTTTACAATGACGAAATTGCCATATCAAGTTTGGTAATTTAATAAAATCTTAATTTATACTAATATTTTTTGTCTTTAACTTTTCTGTGGTTTTATTTATTATCCCTTCATGAGTTAATTTATTATCTATGATTCAATGTTATAAGGTACCATGTATCATTATTAATCTATGAAAATCTATTTAAAGAAATATAATATTGGCAAATATATAATATTGGGAACTGTTTAGTATTTATCCAAACTGAAATAATTAAGAGTGTAAAACACAAGACTCAGCAAAGTGTTCGGCATATCTTACCGCAGAGTCACTCTATGTGACCCATTGAAACGATTAGCGTGATGTCATATGGCTTACAGCCTTAGCCAAAAAATAGATTATCCAACACAAAGAGATTTGTTCAATTCCAACCAGTGGGTACCTAGTTTCTAAGACAAGCACGTTTAACCAAACAAATTCTTCACCTTTATAATATATGCATGTAAAATGCAACATATTAATTATGAAATAAATCTAATTTATACAAAAAAATATCCAAATACATACCATAATAACCTCCAAAGTTGCCGTATCTTTAGAATTAGCTACTTCACCCTGGTAGTACGTTGTCACTCTACTATTAGTAGATGAGGGATTAAGACTCTCAACTCGAACACGTTTCTCTCCTAATGGCAACTCATGCACCCTTATCTGTTTAGAAAAAATAATAATTTTAGAAAAAAATATAATAACATTGAACCTAGTAAATAAAAAAAAACTTAACCCGTTCAGGATTAATTTCATGTCCGTCTATTTCTGTGGTGGAAGCGTCAGCGCTCTTTTATGTATATAGGGAAAAAAAATTAAAACCATACCTAAAAAAATAATTAAGATACCGCAACAGTTCAGACGATTTTTTTCTCATTTCACGATGTTTATCCATACTGTGTTACGTGTGACGCAGTTCCGAAGAGATACTAATAAGGTAAACACCTACTAAGTCAAAAATTCTACTAAACGATGCCGATCTGCCACTTTTCATTCTTAAAAACATACCAGAACGAGAGAGGGCTATCTCACGTTCTATTTAACGCAATTGAATTTCGCCAATACCTACGACTCGATTTCGTGAATGAGGCGTGTGCGGCGTTATTGCTTTGCTGTGTGCGTCCTTTTTGACAAATGACGTTTTATTTTACAACAGTTATTTTATTAATTATTTTGTTTGAACAAATCATTTCATTTTTGGCAAAACCACTTTTGTTTTAATTGTATTAGGCTTTTATAGAGTAATTAAAACTGTGGTTTCATTTAAAGAGGCGATGACAAAAACTTTCTGTATATGCACAGACCGTTTGATCAAAACCATAATATCAAAATAATTTATAAGGCATAAAGCTGAAACTAATATCAAATTTCCAGGCCTACATTCCCTTGAAAATGTTCTATGTTCCAAATTAAGCTGTAAAAGTTATTAAAAGACATTAGCATTGATGCATCTTTTGTCGGATTTTGTAGGAAATTCGCCGCGTAATTAAAACCTATAGGGTTATTTACTTCTCATTTGACTAATTTGATAATGGATTTTTTTCAAGAAGGGAACATTTACAGCACTATACATACATAAATTACTAAGTTTAATATTCGTTTTTGATATTTTTTGCCATCTTAAATAAAGCTTCGCAGTGATTTAGCTGGCTTTAATTAAAATACTGTGCAATAAGACCGAGGTAATCATAACGCAATGGGCCAGCGTCGGACAGTAGACGCAACGATCCCCACTCGGGGGAAATATTATATTTTAATTATACACAACGGAGTGACTTAACACTAGGTTCCGTTAGCCTAACCGGCTATTCGGAAAGCTTCAAGCAGTTTTTATTTGTTTTACAGCAAAAATATAAAATAAATTATTATTTACCTTAGGCATTTCCTCCTCGCACAGTGGCTTCCAATTTATTTTTTTATGAACATTTTCAGATATCGCGATAGCTTCATTCCAGGCGAGGTTGCCTTGTACAAGTACCTTAAAAGTATTTTTTACTTTAAAATAATAAATTAAGTAATATTTATTGATACAAATAGCACCATTTTGCTTATTTATAATAATTAAAAAATATCGGACAAGCGCAAGTCAGTACAAATATTGAACGTTTTTAAACATTTTTAAAGTATTATTCCACACTTAGGAAAGAAAAATACTTATTTAGAAAAGGTATAAAAATTGAGAACGTATGGCTTAATGGTCAGAGCGCCTGCTTCGTTTTCAGGAGGGGTTCGAGTCCCGCTACGTTCAAATATTTACACGTTTTCTAAATAAGTAAAAATTAGACGTGTCGAGCTTTTTCTGAAATTCAGGATTGGCTTTAATTTAAAATTTTGTCCCACTTTTAAGTCTAATATTTTTTAAGATTAAACCACAATTGTATAGTTTTCTGATTTTTTCCGGAACTAGTAGCTATAGATCCTAGCTGCCAAATTTCATAATTCTAGGTCAACGGGAAGTACCCTAATTAATTTTGATTCCCTTTATAGTACAGACGGACGGACAGACGGAGGGACGGACGGGCGGACGGACGGATGACCAACAGAGTGATCTTATAGGGTTCCTTTTTCTTTAAAATGTACGGAACATTAATTAAGAAAAATTACATTATTTCTTTATTTTTTAATATTTTTTTTTACATCTTAGGGAATAGGAATATTGAGGTCTTAGGGGCGCAGCGGAACAGAGTTCGACTGTAAATGCCACCGTTATAGGCTCGATTTCCACTCGTGGGTGTAAACTATGATACTTTCATTTCCTAGTTCTTGTCACAAGACAAAGCACAGCGGGACTTGCTATGTCCCGAGAATTGAGTGATGATTGGAGTGTTTTAACACAATTTTTAAGAATATCTTAACACTCTCTGCCTACCCTATTACACGGGGGATACGACGTGAAGCTAAAAATAAACTCAGTTTCATGCTGTATCCCGCAAATAATGGTGAAATCAACGCTAGGTTTTTGATTTGGTGCCAGAGCGAAGAAATGAAAATATAAAGAAATGAAAATATTAAAATTTACTCCTCTTTGTGCCATGACGGCCTTTAAAACAAAAAATAATAATTATATATATTTTTTTATTCAAATTGTTATATCTATATATACAGTCATATTATTCTCACCTGCAAGTACATTTTCCCTAACAACTTGTCAGTGTATTCTTTCAATTCGGAATACGTAATATTTTGTATGACGGCGGCTGTGTCCCTCACAGATATATAGGGCTCCTGAAGTACATCCGTCCGGACATCTCTGTAACAAGTATCCATTTCAATGAATAGTTTAAATTGTATTCGCTTTGGCATTTGTTTGGTTTTATTTAAAAAAAAATGGTTAAGTTCACAATTGTATGTTAACAGGCAATATAATTTATAAAAGTTGAGAAATTTAAGTTTACGTGTCCACATTGTGCATTTTTTGAGCTTTTTTGAAGTTTGTCACTTCCTACGAAATTTTACAATTGTAGGTCAATGTAAAAATAACTTATAACAGGTTTTTCCCAGGGACAATGTCACACAAATAGCATAAACTCTCGTATCTTTTGATTGCGTTGACTCTAAGAAAATATGTCCAGGTGATCTTGACAAAAAATGGTCGTAAGATAGACAGGCATATATACGAAAAAAAAAGGATATCTATAAAGGTTCCGTTTTCTTCTTTATAAGTTTCACTTATAAAGTAGTTAAATTAATGAATTGTCAAAGATTGTAATTTTAGAAGGTACTTTGCTTTGTTAAATAATAAAGTGAATTTAAGTGGGTAAGCTGTAATTATGTATGACAAATTTAGTTCATGTCTGGCTACATAGCTAATACAATAATTATTGTGAACTCAGTGTTTTTTTTTTACGTTAGATATTTAATAATAGGGAACGGAACCCTAAAAACAAACATACGTATCCAGCTTCCGCGGGTCGATGAGCAAGTTGTAGTAGGTGCGCGCGCGTTCCTCGCGCACTGCTTCGAACAGTTCCGGCGTGAGGCGGTTCGCGCGCATCTTGCGGGATACCAGCTCTACTAGCAGCTGGGGGGTAAATGGGGGATGATGTGAGGATCGAACCCCCGACCATATACTAGTATGGGGACATTCGATGGGATCTGATGGCGTAATGATGTGAGGATCGAACCCACTACCATATCCTAGTGTGGGAATATTCGGGAGAATATGATGTCGTAACGATGTGAGGATCGAACTCACAACCACATCGTATAGTCGAGACGTTCCAAGGGATCCGATAGCGTAATGCTGTGCATCCGATGTTGTACACATTATAGTTGAAATAATAATACGACAATTGAGAATATTCAAATTTTATATTAATACATTTTCAGCATTATGATACAAATTAAATCAGATTCATTCACACAGCAGGGTAGGCAGAGGGAACCTAGTGTTAAGACACTCCGTTCCCCACTTTCTGCCGAATTCTGGAGGCGTTGCGTGTTGTGTGGCAGAACTCAACGCCGCGCTTAGCCTCAACACCAGAGCGAAGAAAATGGAAATATAAATTTAAGTAAATATTTCATCTCCTCGAGTGGGGATCGAACCCACAACCAATCGGTTTTACAGTTGCACTTCGTGTCGCTGCGCCACGACTGGCCTCATTAATTAAATATAATAATTATTTTATTTAAACTGGTCCATAATTATATTAAAAAGACTAAAGAAATATATATTTTTTTTATATTTACATGTAGATTCTGGTTGTAACCGTTTACTTTCAACGTCAGTCCTTTGTCAGACACATACAACGAATGTGATAAGTCCGCCATAGCCGCCGGGTACACTTCTTCCTGTTACAATTGATAAATAAAAAAAAAATATTTCTATATACAGTTTCACAATATAGTTTCTCGTAAACCAGCAACATATAGTGCGATGCAAAATAAATAAACAAAGTTTTTAGCTAATTAAAAAAGCTGATAAAAATATAATTCAGTTTCACGCTATATCCTGCATATAGCAATGTAGGTAGAGGGAATCTAGTGTTGAGACATTAATATTTTCAGACATTGCGTGTTGAGTGACGGATCTCAAAGCTGTGGTTTGTCTTGTTACCAGAGGAAATGAAAACATGTTTACCTCGAGTGAAAATCAAACTCATAACCGTCGCGTTAACAGTCGCACTTGGACAAATAATATACGAACAAAAATTCTAAAACAAAGTAAAGACAAACCTTAACAATGTTTTGTATTGCCTAATTATTATAAATTGTACATATCGTATAGGAAAATTAAAAAGACAGCTCTCTTTGAAGTAAAGAATAATATATTTAAGAAAAATATATATATATATATATATATATATATATATATATATATATATATATATATATATATATATATATATATATATATATATATATATTATGTGTACCTTGAGTCCTTGTTGTAATACATCAGACCAGAGATCGATAAGACAAGCGCTGGAACATGTCAAATAATCAATATTATATTAATTTCAAATCAATTAGAGGCACAAAGTGTGACTATAAAACCGACTGGTCGTGGGTTCGATCCCCACTCGAGGAGATGAAATATTTATTTAAATGTATATTTTACATATTTTTATTTGTTATGTTTATTTTATATAATTGGCACCCAGAACCAGCTAGTTTAATAATTTAGTTTCTTTCTGATCAATTCAGATTGAAGATAAGCGACATTTGCTATTGTATTATTTTCATCTACTCAATATTAGACCCTTCGTGGCGTAAGAAACCAAATGCGACTACGGTTGCCGGTTCGATACCCACTCGGGGAAATATAATGCTTAATATTTTCATTTCCTCACTCAGGTAACGAGGCGAAGTGCGGCGTTGTGTTCCACCACTCAACACGCAATGCCTCAACAATACGGTGGATATTGAAGTGCCTTTATATTTTTTTCGTAATTTTAGATAATGCTCATACAACAATTACAACAAATTGAAAGAAGAAGGGAGAATTCTGAAAGATACATGACAGGCTTGCCTAGTGTGGGGCCAATGGATGATGTAAAATTGTATTGGTATTGGTTAGAAATATTTTGACTATTATTTCAAAATCAAATTCAACACATATTTAACTATGATAAATTTAAAATCAAATCAGCTTCACGCTGTATCCCGCACACTGCAGGGTAGGCAGAGGGAATCTAGTGTTAAGACACTCCCTTCCCTACTGCCGAATTCTGGAGGTATTGCGTGTTGAGTGGCAGAACTCAACGCCGCGCTTAGCCTCAACACCATAGCGAAGGAATGAATATAAATTTAAGTCAATATTTTATCTCCTCGAGAGGGGATCGAACCCACAATCAGTTGGTTTTACAGTCACACTTCGTGCCGCTGCGCCACAACTGGCGCAAATAAATTTAAAATGATATATAATTATGTTAATTAAAAAAATCTTACTCTCGTGGCGTTAGTACGCTGAGCGGAGTAATAAAGTAGAAATACAGTAAAGCCATAGGAAGCCGAAACTTAAAGTCTGGTTTGTACCACACCTCCATGTTACGATTCTTACGTAGTAAATTTGGTTGATCCAATCTGCAAAGGAAATTATTTAATTTAGAATCGATTAAATGTTTTAGATAATTTTTTCGTTTACAGTACGATCGAGGAGTCGTGACCACCCTAAAGTTAGCTGCAGATGATTCCGCAGATTTTATATATCACATTTTTAGCCGTAACTTTTTAGGGAAAAAAGGATCCCATCAAAAACATATTATATACATAAAAATTACAAATAAATCAAGGTAGGTTTTAGTGTTTATTTCATTATAATCGCTTCACTCTATCAAAAGATATAAATATTTAAGTTTTCAAGAAGTTTATATTTGAGATAGTAAAAAAGTGATACAAGTAACGCTATCTATTGACAACTAATAGTAGGTACTAACGAATTTTGATAACGCAAAAAACGTTCTGTGGAGTTAAACACTAATTTCGACGGGAGGAATATTAATAATTTTAATACTTTAGCACAACATCGTTTTCGGTTAATATAATTTTATGTTAGGTGAAATTTAACATAAAATCAGCATTTTTAAACTGTCCTTAATTTTAAGCCTTAATAGATGGAGCATCTAAGTAGATGGCACATCTAAATAGATGGCGCATCTAAATAGATGGGCGCATCTAAATAGATGGCGCTGTGCATAAAAAAAACATATTTTTTATAGTTTGGAAAGGTTACCGCTACACTCTATCAAAAAATAATGTACTTAAAGTTTTAAAGATATTTATATTTGAAAAGAAAAAGAAACATACGCAATGATATCTATTGACTACATATGATAATGAATGTTGATAACGCATAAAACATATTGTTGAGTTATTATTTGCTAAACGTTAATTACGTCGTGTAAGTGTAATCTATACTTATAATAAATTTAACATAAACATAGTAGTATTTTTCTAACAATGTTCGAATGGTTACAGTTCAATTGTAAGTCCAATAGATGGCGCTGTGCATAAAACGTCGTTTTCTGAATCGCGCTGGCAAGATTCTGGGCAAAAGAATGACTTTAGAAACGTCTTATTTATATGAATGTTGATAAAATTACGTAAGTTACGTTTTTAAAGTACAATTGTTCATAGTACTAACTACAACGTAAACAAAATTGAATTGTTGGTGAAAATTACCTTCGTTACAGTCTAGCTTAATTCGTAATTATTTAACACAGTGATAAAGAATGACCTAATATTCAAAGAAATATTTTGAATAGATTCTTCAGTCCGCTCGTTCGTTTATGTTATTAATATTTTTTTAAGAAACGTATAAAAAAAATAACTTTTGGGAGCAACCTCTAAAAAATTGTGTCTCAAGAAAAAATGCTCTGACACTGTTTATAAAAATATCCCGCAGTATTATTTCATAACTTACCAGCGACACGTAACGGCACTGCACTATTGCACCTGTATGTTGCATGTATGTAATATGTATGTGCCAAGGGTATTTTAGGGTACATACATCAAAATTCTTATAAGATAACTATGTTGTTTGTCTGTCTGTCAAGAGTATTTTGTACAAGATCGCTTAAAGGTTAGATACCTCAATGTTCAAGTCTATATTCCCTTAGAGCACAAAAAATCTATCTTCTACATCATCGCAATCAAATGACGATGAACTATGAGGGTTTATGCATCGTTATTTGTCGCATTTTCTATCAAAACTATATACTTCCCGTTGATACACAATTACGAAATTTGTTAAGAAGTTAAAACTTACGGCACGTATAAAGAAAAATTCCAAAATATTTTTTAAAAAATTGACAACTTTTTGTATTTGTGTCACAGAAAAAAAGTATTAGGTACAAATTTTAATCTGTACTTAATTTGATACAAAATGACAACCTTAATAAGTTATTCTTTTGGTGTATCTCCATTCTTGAAACTGGTACGAAACTCTCGGGTCATGAGTACGACTTGCACTTGACCGAAAATATTGATTATTTCATAGATTATATAAAAATGCCTAAAAATGTGCTTACTATGTATATTCTGTATATCAATTATATATTTAGTTAAAACATTTTTACTAATTTAAAAACTGTACAGGAGCTAATATAAATTATTTTACAAAGAATATCGTGAATACTTATCCAAATAAATTAATTAATAATTAAGGCTGTTCGTAATATCTCTATTTCTTAAATGAATAATCATCTAATTCAAGCGGGCAAAAACGCGGGCAGGCCGCTAGTAAATTAATAAACCCTTAAAAGATCACTTTGTTGTCCGTCTGTCTGTTTGTCTGTCAAGACCCTTTATCTCAAGAACGCTTAGAGATATAGAGTTTAAATTCAAACCATATACTCAGATCTACGGCCCCATAATTTCCTGATAAAAAATGTATTTCTATATTTACTTAGAAATAAGATATGGCCGTTATAAAGGAAATCCAAATTCATAGGATTCTTCCGGTTAACCTTGAATGATGAAATTTGGCAGCTAGCATCTACAGGTAATATCATACTAATCCGAGAAAAAAACTGAACTTTACATTAGTGATTAAATCTTAAAAAATGATAACCTTAAAGGGGATAAAATTTATTAAAGCCGCTAGTTCAAGTGAGGTATCAAAGGAAAGGGCTCTGGCTAAGCTGAGCCGGAATTTCAGAAAAGCTCAAGACTTCTAATTTTTTAGGAACCCTCGGTGGGCGAGTCCGATTCGCCACTCAACACGCAATGTCTCGAAAACTGAGCAGAAAGTGGAGAACAGAGTGTCTTAACACTACCCTGCCCATTCTACCTGCTATACGCGAGATACAGTTTGTAGTAAAGAAAAAACAAATAATATTATGTATTTCTATTTGTTTTATACTATAAATACATACCTAAATTGTTTTACTGTCGCTATCAAATCACCTTTGGACAACACTTTAGTCATCTTCTTGCTTTTAGACACTTTCTTGTGAATCTCTTTAGCGGTACTATTATATAAGTCAATGCCGAGTCTCTCCGCTTCCTCTACGTACGCGGGCGCGGGCGGCACGAGGTCGAAATTATTTGTTATATATATATTTTTATCGGGCAAATGAAATTCTTTGTAAGGCTTCACGTTCAACCATTTATTTAACCATGATTTTGGTTTTTCTGTAAGAATAAAAACAAATATATAACTTAACTTCACGCTGCATCCCTAGCGAGGTAGTCAGAGACAACGGAGCGCCAAACGCGACGGTCTCTAGATACCACTTTGCCTCGTCTATCATCAACCTCTTCATACATGCCCTCCGGGGGGTCCTCGTGCTTTTACGTGGCCCTACTCCAGTATTTTTGATACTATTTTCGAAGGTCAACCAAGGTCTCCCCCTACCTCTCTTACCGCTCACTTTTCCGTCATAAATCTTTTTTGCCATTCTTTCATCACTCATTCGTCCGACGTGCCCAAACCAGGTGAGCACGTTCTTCTCCATTCTCACCGTGACATCTTCGCTAGTACCTGCCATTCTATTTATCTATATGTGTAATCATTGCGGATTCGATCAGCTAAGCTGTCTCCGCATATTCTACGAAGAGATCGCATCTCCACGGCATTCATCTTTCTTTCATTCGTTTTCTCAATAGTAAATGCGTCAAGGTTATGTGGTAAATAGCAGGAGATTTTTCCGTGTTAAACGAAAATGATGACAAAACTCAAGTTACTAATCATATACCTATATCTACACTTTACTTTAGCGACAGTGTTTGAAGCATTGCTGAATTCATAGGAACAGTTCGCCGAGTGAAAATTGAACCAACGACCGTCATGCTTATGATCAGACACTATCCCATATCATACACAGATAAAGAGGTAAAATAAACTATGTAATAAACACCTATTCTTTTGTATTCAGTGCCGAACCATTTCTCTTTAGCGTCGTATTGTATCGGTTTCGAGTACTTGTCGGACATTATGATCACGTTGGCCATGTCCGCCGTCATACTGTCTAAAAGTGATGTTATACCCTGCGTAAAATAAAAAAAAATAATTATTCAAAAATGTAATCAAAATTAGCTCCACGCTATATCCCGCCCTCAGCAGGTTAGGCAGAGGAAACCTAGTTTTAAGACACTCCGTTCCCCACTTTCCGCCAAATTCTGGAGGCATTGCGTGTCGAGTGGCGGAACTCAACTCCGCGCTCTTTGCCTTGATACTAGAGCGAAGAATATATACATCTCTACGCAATCAATCATTGATACCAATGCTGCTCGGCTTGGTACGTTTGATCAACTACAATGGTAGCAGAATCCAATTTCAAATAGTTTTGAGGGTTTGTATTTATAATATTATATAAAACAAAATTTGGGAACAGACACAGGCTTGCGACAGGCAACGCGTATCTCTTCAATTGGTTCTCTAATACAAATAAATATATAAAAAAAATATTTACCTTAGGATCGAATTTATTATATAATCTATGCCCCGTAATATAATGTTTTGGCGGGAAGAAGTGCATGTTTTCCGCCATAGCCTCCACATAATCCGCAGGCTCTGCTTCCCCCTCGAAACGGAAACGTGTTTCTCGTGTTGTCTAAAAATAATTTTATAGCTGTAGATGGTTGATGTTTCAAGATGCATTAGTGAGAATATGCCACGAGCACGATGCAATGGTAAAATATTTTTTTGCTGAATGTATCTTATTATAGAATAAAACTTTTAAATAAACATAAGGGCAATAGCCAATACATTTGGTTATTCCCCTTATTTTTAGCGGCTTATTATTGAAACATAAAAGTCTAGTAGATTTTGTCGACTTATAGTTTATATAGTTTATTAGTTTACTAAATAGTTTTTTCTCCTAAAGTAATCATACGAATGTTTTATTAGTATTTCAAGTGTTTAGTGATAGAAAAGTATCTTATTACTAGGTTCCCAAGTTCCCTTTCCCTACCCTGTTCTGTGCGGGTATACAATTTGGAAGCCATTTAAGTATTACGTGAGCAGATTTATTCCAATTTTATTACTCTCTGATTAAAATGTCATTTCCTGTACGTAATGGCGAAGGCTGGCTAAATTTGCCAATTGCAGTCTGTGAGGGGGCTCAAAAATGATGATGAGTTCCCGACGGCTATACGCGGACGACGACGGATAGCTTCTTATAGATTTTTGTGATATGCTCGGACCTTACTCTGATAATTTGCTATTTAAAATAGAAATTAAAGAAAGGTGATTCGGAAGCCATTGTCATAGGTATACCAAAACCTAATAAGCCGCGGAATTTACCCTCCAGCTATAGACTTATCAGCCTTCTCAGCTGTTTAGGTAAATTATACGAGAGAATCATTCTTATTAGATTCTCGGAGGCGGTAGAGACCTATTGTCCGTTCATCAATGAGCAATTTGGTTTCAGAAAGAAACACTCCGCCATTCACCGAGTCCACCGCGTGGTAGAGCACATTGCTCGTCACCACGTGAGGACCTCCCTTCGCAGTAACACTGCTGCCATCCTCCTTGATATAGCGAAAGCCTTTGACAAGGTCTGGCATAACGGCTTGATTTTCAAGCTGAGGCGCGCTGGCTTGCCAGACTGTCTCGTGCACATCCTGCGGGACTTTCTGTCTAACAGGTACTTTCGTTATAAAGTTGAAGGCACTCACTCTTCCCCCCGCCTCCTCCGCGCAGGCGTTCCCCAGGGTTCAACCCTCTCTCCGATACTATATTCGCTGTACACCAGTGACATACCTCGCACCGAGCTTGTTCACCTGGCTATGTACGCGGATGATACCGCTCTATACACTTCATCGCGTGACACACGCCTACTAGCCGAGAGACTTCAGAAAGCGGCCCACGCACTCGGTGAGTGGTTCCGCCTATGGAGAATCGAGGTTAATCCCGAGAAAAGCAAAGCCATCCTTTTCCCTATGGCTCGCCATATACAGGTCTCTACCATACGACTATTAGACAAGCCTATCCCTTGGGAAAAGCAAGTCAAATATCTAGGTGTCACTCTAGACACTAGATTTTCTTTCAGACCCCATATCACGAAAGTTTGCAATAAAGCAAAATTCGTTCTCCACCGACTCTTCTGGCTCATTAACAAGCGTAGTAAAATGTCACTTAGACATAAGCTGACATTATACAAAACTTGTATAAGGCCCATTATATCATACGCTTGTGTCGCGTTCGCGCACACTAAGCTAGATCCCTTACAAAAAGTCCAAAATAAATTCTTAAGTATCGCATCGGGTTGCCCTTGGTTCGTACGTAACGTCGACCTACACAGAGATTTTGAACTGGAATCGATTAACGAGCACTGCAAGCGCTTAGCGACGCGTTACTTTGAGCGCGCAGGCTCGCACGCGAACCCCCTCAAAATCACGGCGTGTGATTATACTCCCAACGCGCACCCTAAACGTAGACGCCCGCGGAGTGTCCTTTTAGACCCAGATGACGCCATTACGATCGCGAATGCCCCGTATGTAGGTAGGAAACACACTACACATACACGACACAAACACCGTCATCGACGGAATCGACGACGAAGTCCAGTGTATTCCACGGCTCGGCCGCGTCTCGGCGCGGTCGGGCCCAGCGGTTAGGGACCGTTAGCTCCCTTAGATTAATCTAATTTTTGTCCCCAGTCGCGGCTTCACGTCGCGGCTGGCTTTGTTTACATAGGGAAATTCCCAGCCCGCTCGACGATTGTAAGCCGAGGTTCGAGCCCCGCAGGGGGCGCTCTTATAGTCGTCGATCCCTCTCAAGCAGCCAAGTAGTGCTTGCATTTCTTCTGGGACAGAGTACCCTCTTCCCTACCCACCCGGTGTCGCTGTAAAAGCCAATAGGGCTAACAGCATTTACCTCAAGTTCGAAAAAATAAAAAAAAAATGCAAGGTAATTTGCTATTCAAAATAGAAATTTAATATTGAATTTTGAAAGAGATGAAGAAAGGACGGAATGCAAAATCAGTGTAAATGGTAAGATATTAGAAAGAGTGAATAAAGTGGTACATTTGGGAAGGATGTTCAGTAGAGATGGCAGATACGAGATAGATGTGGAAAGGCGTATTGCTGCCGGTATCAGGGTTAACGGAACCTTAGCTGCATTGATGAGACGGCGAAACGTCAGCACAGCTGCGCGTTTCGCCGAATGAAGAGATACACAGAATGGCAGGTACTAGCGAGGATGTCACGGTGAGAATGAAGAAGAACGTACTGAGCTGGTTTGGGCACGGCGAACGAATGAGTGATAAAAGAATGGCAAAAAAGATTTATGATGGAAACGTGAGTGATAAGAGAGATAGGGGGAGACCTCGGTAGACCTTCGACAACACAGTATCAAATATACTGGAGGAAGGTCACGTAAAAAGCATGAGAATCCTCCGGAGGGCATGTATGAAGAGGTTGATGACAGTGGACGAGGCGAAAGAGGTACGTAGAGACCGTAGCGTTTGGCGCCCCGTTCTCTCTGACTACCCCGCTAGGGATAAAGCGTGAAGCTAAGTAAGTAAGTAAGTAAGTAAAATACCTAAAGGTTCAGTTATACTTCTATAAAAAAAATGACTGTTCCATCTTTAAAACAATTGCGCACAGTTTGTAACAAAGGAAGATATCAATTTTTCTACTTCTCATTTTCACTTTATTTTGACATATATACCCTACAAAAATTGTTAAATTGAAATATTTGCAAAAAACGAAATAAAAAAATATTCGATAGTCGATATCTCGCAAACGAAGCAAGATATCGATTTTTTTATTCTTTATTTTCACTTTATTTTGACGTGTAGAACCTAAAAGTAGTTTCAAATCGCGCCGCCCCGGAAATCGTACTCTTGCCTAAAGTTCCGTGCCCCGCAGAATTACAGCGGCACAGACATTAGCATCTACAGAAGAGAAGCAAACTGGCCTCCAGGGATATCATGAGTAAAATCATCTGACTCATAGTGCTAATCCATACTCGCTTCTAAGCGAATACTAAACCTATCCATTATTTGTTGTGTGGAGTGGTGGTTGATAACGAGCTAGGGTTATTTTTTGACGAATTACTTTTAGCAACGAATTATTATTTTTTTTATTTTCATTTCAAATCATGCTTTAACTCCATTAGACAGCCTACACAACAGCATATCACATGCTATTGTCGCCTTAACAAGGCATACAATATGATGCATCTACTACACTGACGCTGAGGAAGACGCTATCGGCAGGTTCATTCGCCGGGCAAATGAAGATTCCGTGACTGATGTAGTGGAACACAACATCAAAATGGCTATTTCCCATACAGATGACGAGGCAATAGAAATATTACGAAATAACTAACTGCACCGCAATCAACATTATCAACGGCCAAAAACTCGAATTTGACAAAAGGAACTGCAGACCATTCAAGATAGCAAGATATTAACGTCCACTTCACACCTTAAAAAGAAAAAATAACCGTTGTAATAATTAATTAAGTACAAAAAAGGCACGGACAACAAAAGTCTGTGGCGCATAACAACTCAATTTTAAAAAAAAATAAATAATAATAATAACTTCTGCTGGTTATTATGTCATCACCATCTAGAATACTACCCCACTCCCCATGTCATCAAAATTTAGCAAAACAAAGACCTCCCCGCCCCCCTATAGTGCTTACATAATTATTCAACGGCCCCTTGAAGCTATAAAAAATCTCCCAATGAATGTAAAAAGCAGTGATCTACTACTATTTTCACTTTAATATCTGAATGTGTCAGAGATATATAAAAATTAACTACATTATTATAATATTACATGAATAATTCATAATTATTTTAATTTTCAAACTACCTTCAGTTCTTTATAAATTTGTTCTGATGGTCCAATCCTTTTCAACATTTCTATATACGAAAATATAGCCTCAAGCACCTGTCAACACAAAAAAAAACATTACATTATTAATAATTTAAAAAATATTATTTACTTATAATAAATAACATATATTACAATTGTTCAAATACTACATTTAAATAATAATTATTATTTACATTCTTCGCTTGGTGTCTGTCTCAAGGACATGACGAAAAGTGCGGAACGGAATGTCTTAACAATAGCTTGCCCCTGCCTACAAAAATTATATAGAAATCACAATACAAAGTGTGCTCCAGAATCGACTGGTTGTGGGTTTGATCCCCACTTGAGGAAAGGAAATATTTGTTTGAATTTATATTTTCATTTCTTCGCGCTGGTGTCGAGGCAAAGCGAAACGTTGAGTTCCGCCATTCAACACGCAATGCCTTCAAATTCGACGGAAAGTAAGAAACGGTGTGTTAAGACACGAGGTTCCCTCTGCCTACCCTGCTGTGTGCGGAGTACAGCGAAGCTCATTTGTATTTTGATTTTTTTATAATTAATCTTGAATACCTACCTCGTCGACGTGCTCAAGTCCATTTTTAGTAAGAATAACATCTACTGAGAACAGACTGTACATAGAAGTGTATTCTGTGCCACTTTCTGAATTACCGGCGTTGATACCGAGCGCCCATACTCTACGATAAATAAAACAATATAATTATAGATATACTAATTATATATTGATTAATAAATGCGATGATTGCGGGTTCGATTCGGAACTGTTTTTACACTTATGACGACACGAAAGAAACAAATAACAACAAATAATAAACGCAGCATTATAAAAAAAACCTGACAAGAGCGAACCGAGCTCACCTACTGAGGATTACGTACAAAACTTAGAGATCTCGAGCTTTTTCTGAAATTCAGGCTCATCTTAGCCAGAGCCTTTAATACCAATTGTTCTTCCTTTGTTGAGGATTAATCTCAGGCTTTCAGATTTTTTTTAACTAATACTACTTAGAGGTGCTAGCTGCCAAATTTTGTAATTCTAAATCAACCGGAAGTACCCTATGAATTTTGATCTCCTTTTTAGTGTCAAAATACGCGTTTTTGGCGATATAAATATCCTTTTTGTAAGTAAATATCGAAATATATATTTTTTAGGAAATCATGGGGCTGTAGATCTGAGTATGGTTTGAATGTCAACTCGATATCTCCAAACTTTCATGAGATAAATCAGGCAGACAGACAGACGGACAGCAGAGTGATCTTATAAGGGTTCCTTTTTTCCTTAAAAAGAACGGAACTCTAAAAATTAAGTATATAATAAAACAGTCTTTAGACAGTAGACGGTATATTTAAAAAGATGAAAGGTAAAATAAAATACTTTGGCCATAAAAAAAATCTTTAGATAATGAAAACCCCTATAAAATTTCAACAATTAATGTTACAAGTATATATGGTGTATCTGAAAATATAAATATACGTATATATGAATTTACTTATGGCGTTGAGTTCTGCCACTTGACACGCGATGTCTCCAGAATTCGGTGGAACGTGGGTAGCGGAGTGTCTTAACACTAGGTTCCATCTGCCTACCAAACAGTGTGCGGTATACTGCGTGAAGCTGATTTTAACTTACTTTTTCCTTAAATAGGAGAGGAGGCTACCGCGTCCCTCGTGTCCCATTAGAAACGACACGTACTTGTGCGGCTTCGATTCGTATTCGGATATCAATGGTCTTATGCACCATGTTAAATGTAGCTAGAAGAAAAACAAATTAACTATTACTATCATATTTTTTATAAAATAATAAATATATACAGAGTGGAAGCGTTAGCGCTCCTTTTACGGGAACAGCATATAGGGTAAAATATTTTAAGCCCATACCTAAAGAAGTTAATCAAGATATCTCAACAGTTTAGATTTCTTTTTCATTTCACGATGGGTATCCATACCTGTATTTCGTGTAACGCCGTTACGCATAGATACCTTGGTATCTATGCGTAGCATAAGCACATTTTACTACAAAAATACCACTAAAGATTAAATAATTATGAATTTTGGCCCAATACTACGACACCATTTCGGAATGAGACGTATATGGCGGTTTCCCTTCGATAGGTTTATGTCTGTGTGCGTTGTTCTTGACAAATGGCGTTTTATTTTTCAACGATAATTTTGTTGTTTATTTTGTTTGACAAAATCACTTTTTAATTTATGGGGAAAAAATAATAATTGTATTAGGCTTTTATAGAGTAGTACAAACTACTCTGTATAGATAATTTGTAGTAGTTACACAATTTTTAATTTACCTCAGTAGTATCGCTAACTGGTTTCACGTAATAAATGTCTTTGAATTGCGGTGTAACCATTTCTGGTTTGAAAGAGAATTTACTGAAGTCGTCAGCTGGCAACTTATTTGTGGGTATTTGTCCGAACGTACATGATACATATTTCTCTAGATCTGCAAGATCCATACGGGCCTGTAAATTATGTAAAACTTAGAAATAACAAACTTTAAGTAGTAATTATACTGAGGCCGGTACTTGAGGCCGGTCGTGGCGCAGCGGCACGAAGTGTGACTGCAAAACCGACTGGTTGTGGGTTCGATTCCCACTCGAGGAGATGAAATATTTACTTAAATTTATATTTCCATTTCTTCGCTCTGGTGTCGAGGTTAAGCGCGGCGTTGAGTTCTGCCACTCAACACGCAATGAATCCAGAATTCGGCAGAAAGTGGGGAACGGAGTGTCTTAACACTAGGTTCCTTCTGCCTACCCTGCTGTGTGCGGGATAAAGCGTGAAGCTAATTTAATTTTAATTTAATTTTAAGTAATTTAAATATTCTAAGGGTGTAAGCGATCGCCGGATCTACGCTTGTCTATGGGTAGAGGATTTTAGTACCTATCTATTCCACTCCCATGTATTTTCGCCGATTTTGTAGTTGTTCGGCAGATATTTTTTGAATTTGTGATTTTTTGGAATAAATCGGATTCTTTAAGAAATTTGGCAAATACAGCCCGACTGCGTCTGCACTTGTGATTTTTTCTATATATATCTCAATAGTAGGCCTTTTGTATAGTGTAATATTTCAAAACTATCGGCTTATAAATCTTGGAAATAACATAGAAACAAGAATAATTTTTAAATATGCTAAATTTTATCAAAAACTAGGCCTATACCGCTAATAAAATACTGGTAATTTTTTTCCAAAAGTAATTTTAAAAACTATTAGTGTTAGTATAGAATAATCTTTGAAAGTTTCATAGGCGCAGCTGCATGACAAGAAATTAAAAAATGTACTCAAATAATGAAACAGTAATTTTTTTTTATTAGGATAATTGACTATATTTAAATCGATTTTTTTACATATTTACAGTGTTTTAATTTTTTTTTAATCAAATAATGTTTATTGAGTACAAATATTGTCTAGTAGCCCTAGGAATAAAATTTTGCTTATTTAAAAACGATTTTAGTTTCCATGTTATTTGCAAGATTTATAAGCCGATAGTTTTGAAATATTACATTATACAAAAGACTTACTATTGAGCTATATTGAAAAAAAAAATTACGAGGGCCGACTCAACAGTCCAACTCTTTATTTGTCAATTTTCTTCAAGAATCCGAACTTGTGATGTTTCAAAGAAATCACAAATTCTCAAATATCTTTCGAACCACTGAAAATCGGCGAACATGCAACGGGGTGACATGGGTATTCTACCCATAGACAATTGTTGATCCATCGTTCATGTGGTATATTAAAACATAATTTATTGTAACATCAATTGTATTTGTATATTGGATTTTCAATTACATTTTAGGCAATTGTTTAACATTTAATTTTGTAAATATCAATGTATTTATTCTTAATAGTAAACTTTCAGAAGGGTCTTTACTTTTTTCATGAATGTATTTATAGGAACCGATAACTACACAAAAAGTCCTAATCAACTTAATATTATGTATTTATATATTATTATTAATTTCAAACCCACTCAACCAACCTGTACAGCCACAGTCATTCTATGAGCGCTATAATGGCGTTTAATAAACTCATGGGTAGCTTTATTCAGTTTATCATCATCATGTATATCGTCGCGTAAGCTACGTAGATTGCCCCAAGTAAAAGTTCTAGCTGGGTGTCCCTCCGGGAAAAGGGATGCGATGAGCTGGCTTCTACGATTTGCATCCACCGGAGCGGCCAATGAGAATTCTATAATAGAAATGTTGTGTATTATTTTTCTTTTCAACTTCATCCTGTACCCCGCTATAAACTGTTTTATTGTTAAAACACTCCATTCATCACTTTACGCCGAATTTTAAAGATATTGCGTGTTAAATGGCGGAACTTACCTATCGTGTATCTATCTACTGCCTGCTTAAATTAAAAACGCAATTTTTTTGTTGTGTGTATGTATTTGTTAGATAAGTTATCACAAGGAGCAACTTGACAATTAGTAGAAATATTATTTAATTGTCTTATTTACGTGATGACTAAATAACGCTAAACATTATTTAGTTGTCTAATATTTTCGAGACAAGGTTTTTAGCAAGCAAGTACTTGTATAGCTTTTAGAAATGTAAAATAAAATATATTATCTTTTTCAATATAAATCATTATTATTACCAGATTGTATAGCTTCTCTTTCGCGTTGCATAGCCTCCTTCTTCACGAGTGGGCTGACGAAGAACTGACTGAATATATCCATAGCTTCTGGAAGATATTTCTCCTGTATCTCGAAGAAAAAGGTTGTTTCCTCGGAGCCAGTCGAAGCATTGTCGTAACCGCCTTCCGTCTATTTAAAACGAGTGTTAAAAGAAAGTAACTAAGTAGTCCGTTATTTATATTACAAAACAGATTTAATAACTTAACATAACAAATAAATATTTTTTAATATAATTAAAGTCAATGTCTAATGTTCACATTACAACTAAAACATAGAAGATTACTGAGTGTACCTCATACATTTAACATAATAAGATAATTGATGTTTTTAATTTTTATTATATTATTTTAAAAAAAATGTTGTATTTGTACAAAGAGTTTTCAACTTCACACTGTATCCCGCATAAAGCAAGGTAGGTAGAGGGAACCTATAAGACACTTTCCTCACTTTCCATCGATTTTTTTGAGTCAGTACGTGTTCTGTGGCGGAGTTCAATGCCGCGCTTTGACCTTGTTACCAGAGATGAAATTAAAATATCAATAAATAATATTTCATTCCTCCGAGTGGGAATCGAACCCACAAACATCGCATTTCTGTCACACGCTTATGTCACTGCGTCACAACGAAAAAAACACAATTAATAGATAAATTGTTAATATTTTCTATTTACCTGAACAAAGGAATCAAATTCATCCTCTTTTGGGTATTTCTCACTGCCCATGAACACCATGTGTTCTACAAAGTGCGCCAAACCCTGTATATCTGCTGGGTTGCTGAAACTGCCGACTCCAACAGAAAGAGCACACGCTGCCTAAAACAAAACATATGTTTTCTAACTATGAATTTTCTTTTAATCAAAACGATTTTTGTTTCAGGCATAATCTAGTGTGTAGTGGCGTAACTTAACGCACTTTAGCTTTGAGACACTTAAGTCATAATTATTTTAATTTTATTGTTTTTATTAGTCTTGCAAATGTAACGCTGTTCCTGACATATTCGAGTGTGAAGTAAATTAAAAATTATACTACATATATTAGTGGACATATAATATAAAATAAATCACAAATATATTATTTAGTAACTAAAACAAGATTGAAAGTATATTTGAAGTTCGGCCCGCAGCGGGCCAATTTTGCACCACCCAGTATGGCCCGCCCTGCACCGCTAGAGGAGTAGGAAGACAGCGTCGCACCACCAGTGGAGGAGGAGGAGCTCGAAGAGGCAGTACGTTAATCTCGGCACAAGAGCACCGCCCCGGGTTTGGATGGCATCCCCGGCCGGGCGCTAACTCGGGCCCTGAACACCCTAGGACCCAGAGTGCGAGGACTATTCATTGCCTGTCTGGCTCAAACCATAATTCCACAGCTGTGGAAGGCATGCAGGCAGAGAATATTACATTTTGTAGGGGACAGGTCCGGATCTCTTGGACGAACAGTATGGCTTCCGCAGTGGGCGTTCGACGGTGGGTGCCATACTCGAGGTGAAGTCCTATGTGCAGGATGCGGAGGTCAGTGATGGCCATTCGGGCGATACGGGGGTATCCAGCCATCTTCGGTGAGGACGCGTGCGTGCTGGCTGGAGTCATGCTGTGGGGACCTGGATGCACTTTCTCTGGCGTAGGTCTATTGCCAGCGTCTGAGCCTAGCGTCTGGGGAACCGGGAAGCCAAGCACTTGCCGAGGAGGAGCGGGTAACCGCAATAAAAATGTGGGAATCTCGACTGTCAACACTATCTGCTGGCCTGAGGACGATAGAAGTTGTTCGTCCAGTTTTCCGTCAGTGGTTAGCATGGCATCACGGCGTCATAACCTTCCGTACCACACAAGTGCTCACGGGGTATGGCTGCTTCGGCGGCTACCTGCGTCAGATCGTTGGGAGGAAGCCCAACGCCCGCTGCCACCACTGCGACGACTGCCTCAATGAGACGACCAAGCACACGTTGGAGGTGTGCACAGCCTGGGCGTCTTAACGTCGTGCTCTGCGCGATGTCATAGGGGACGACCTCTCGACGACAGGACAGAGAGGAGGAAAATACCGGGTCGCCGGTGGGCGGCACATCATAATGAGCCAGAGGGCAGTTAGCTTTGGAAAGCTGATCGCTTACTAATCTGGCCCGAATAGGCGCGCGCAGGCTGCTCCCGCGCGCTACTTCGAGCAGACTTCGAGGAGTCAAGGGTGTGTGGGCCCCGTCGACGGCCCACACACCCTTGACTCCGCGTCGTGCCTTTGTCTATCTACCTACCAATCACCTGTAATATGACTACTACCAGCTATATAGATCGATTTCAGAAAGTGAAAATTGTTTCAAAAAGAAATAATAAAAATTGTTTTTGTTTATACATCAATTATTTACTTTAATATTTCAAATCAATTACTTTTGGCAATCTAAATTGTAAAAACAAGAAAAAACAATTTTTATTTTAAGTAAAGAATATGAAATAGGTTACAAAATATAAGTTCTTCAAGTATCGCTATTATATTGGTTTTTGTTTTGATCTATTTATTTTGTAAAGTATCCAATGATGTAAAAATATTCAAGAAAATATATAAATATATCTTTCCAAACAGGGAAACTTACAATCTTAGAGAAGGAAATAGCAAGGTGTAAATTGAGCGTCAGTGACCGAGTGCTAAGTATAAGACTTAAAATGAAGCCTGTCAATTTAAACTTAATAATTGTATGCGCCCACCTCTACTGCAAGTGACCAGGACTTGGATACATTTTATAAGTATTTAAAAATCACCATAGCTGAGATCCCTAAACGTAATTAGAGCACAGGCAGTATTTTTGCAGGGGCAGCGTAATGAGGGAGGAGAGCGCTTATTACAATTTGCCGCAAAAAATAACTTAATGATAGCAAACACTTTTTCCAAAATATTTTTTAAAATGCAGAAGTGGTGCTAACGAGATTGTGGGTCAAAACCCCCACTAAAGGAAAATGCCCTTAAATATTTTTTTTTATTTACACTCAGGTGGTTATTTATTGGTATTGTTTTCCACCATAATACAAGCAATCACGAATGTTATGCATGTTATTAAATTTATTTAAAAAATAAAAAAAAGCAAAATGGAGATAAGGCACTCCATTGAATTTAAAAGATAAAAAAATGTGAGACTATGTTGGTTATGATATGTTTTTTTTTTTATATTTAAAACTATAAATATGGTGATGATTAGTTAGTTAGTCATCTTATCAGAGTGAAGAAATGAAAGTAATTCATACCCCCAAATAAGGACACAACTGTTGTTAGATACTGTTGTACTGTACAACTGCCTTAGGATTGATTAAAAAGAAATGATATAAATAATGCTTTGGACCTAATTTTTTTATTTGAACAACATTATAATCTCAAAATTGTGATAGATACTTATTTAGAAAACGTATAAAAGTTTAAATTAGCTTCACGCTGTATCCCGCACACAGCAGGGTAGGCAGAGGGAACCTAGTGTTAAGACACTCCGTTCCCCACTTTCTGCCGAATTTTGGAGGCATTGCGTGTTGAGTGGCAGAACTCAA
>DWMY01000331.1:0-28668 GCA_018249775.1 Heliconius hecalesia formosus
TATAATTAAAAATATATATATAAAATATGTAAGATAAATATGTATACAATAATTAAATAAATAAAAAACTTAAAAAAAAAAAATACTAATAATAATAAGTGAAAAAAATAATAATAATAAAGCAAAAATAAAAAAAATAAAAAATAATAATAAACTACTTAAATAGCTTAGTACCCGCTAGTTGCAAGGAGAGATATATACATATGTTCACTGAAGAGAAATACAAAAAGAAAAACAAAATAAGTGAATTAATGTATAAAAATCAGATATAAAAACTACAAATAATAATAACAGAGAATAATATCAGTACAAGGAAACCAAAACATTAGAAAGAAAAAAAAAACGAAAGTGAATATTACAATGTATCTGTTAAACCAATAAAAAAAATGGAAATGGAATGAGAATTAATTGTATAGTAAGTTCTCACATTTTACCAAATTTTATTTAGATTTATCCTGTTCTATTCTTGATTTATCTTGTGCTCCAAGAAATTCCTATCCCTTGACATTTGAAAGTTATCCTATATAAGGTTTTTTTGCGGTACAACTCAATCAAAGTAAAAATATAATTTTGACCCTACTCTGCAAGATCGGTACTTCCTTTGATTGAAACGCTAGTAATCGACCACAAGCTAGTAAAAATAAATCAGATAGAACTCTTGTTTCTTTATCTTTGGAGCACGACGTTCATTCTTTGCTAGGAGATGTAATATTCAATATTACTACATTACGCTTATTAATTTTATTTTCATGTTATATTTATTTATATTAAATAATACCTTCATTTAAATAAATTATTTTAATATTTTTTCCGCCTGCTACTTCGTTTGCGTGGACGTTTCCTTACCTTACTTATTATTCTATATACCACCTGCCATATTTAAAATTGAAGAAATGAAAATTAAATGAAATAAAATAAACATAAGCATTTCACCAAGTAAAGATCAACCACAACCATTTAATAAAAACGCTACAGTCAGACGATGTCTCACTGCGCTATGATGGACTTAATTTTCAATTATTTTTATTTGTCAACGAAAGCTGCCTACCATAATAAATATCAATTCAAAATCAAAATATTCTTTATTCTAAGGCTGTCTAACCCAAGGCCTGCGGGCTTGGATGTGGCCCGCCACAGCAATTTTGTTTTCCCGCCAGTAGTCTGCTTGTAATCGCGTATAATTTGTATTTCGTGGACTTGGAATACTTCAAACGAAGGGTCATAAGAAAGAAATTATGGAACATAGAAATAAGGGTCCCTCGCTACACACTGACACGCTGGTAATGGCAATGTTGCAGCAAAGGATATATCGCAAAGCTTGCGTGCTTGCGATAGCCGAGGTGGCTTACGTCTTTGGCTGAGGTAAGACGTTGCAGGACTCGACAGGTCCCAGGCGTTATACTTCAGTGCTCCGAGAATGGCTGCTCCTCTAGAGCGGTGGCGGTGTCAGGATCAAGATAAAGAGAAACAAAGCTGTTGAAGACAGCCTTGCCCAACGTCAATCGAAGGATCGAACGGCGCGATCTCGCGGCTGTATGGAAGTGGTCCGATCAATGGCGCAGAACGGTGCCCTCGTATTGGTGGATGCCTTGATGACAGAATGTCTTCCTGCTGCGACAGGTGCGTCAACACTATAAGAAGAGTAGCGGGATGCCACATTGGAAGTGTGGAAGTCCTGGCTGGCAATATCATCCGCCGGTCAAATGACGATCGAGGGCGTCACAGCGTCCTAACCTTTATTGGTACACCAGCCTGGATAGGTGAATCCGACTCGCACTTGACCGAATTTCTTAAATATATTTATATATACAGACACAATTTAACTTGAAAATAAAAACAACGTAACTGTTATAGGATCACTTTTAAACCATGAACGTACGTTTTAAACTTTCATATAACCAAAAGAAAAAACTTTGATTATTATCTCTAATTAAGTATTTGAGAATTTAAAAAGGGCTTTTATTTAACTTTTTATTTCTCATGTTTAAATGGACATTATTGGTAAAAGACCTTGTTAAGGTTTGACGGCTTTTCCCTTCCAAACAGGGTCATTGAACATCTTCCTACTATGTTCACAGCATAAATTTGTGCAAATAAATGTTGCCAAAGAAAACAAATTTAAAATAATAATTTGAAGAAAAAAATACTCAACATTTGTCTAATTTAGTTATGTTTGTAAATTACAGGTTTCACAAAGATAGGCGTTTGTCTGTCTGGAATTAGATGATTAAATTCTTATATTTTTTTCAGCTTCACGCTGTATCTCGCATACAATACAATGCTGTATCACTTAAGCCATTCCGTTTCCCACTTTCCGAACTTTATAATTTTCTAGGTATCTATTGAGTAGCGGAACTCTTCGCCGCACTTTGCCTTATTACTAGAAGGAATAAATGAAAACATTAATAATTAACAATTCAATTCCCCGCGTGGGAATCGAACCCACAACCGTCGCGTTGACAGTCACACGCTTGTGCCATTGCGCCACGACGGCCTCAAATTACATAAATAACACACACGTTTTGGAATTGAAAAACAGAGAGACATATCAGAGAAACTTTTATTGGAACTATCATTGCGTTCATTAATGTAAAAGATCCCATTTTTTAAATTTTTGTCTGTTTGTGTGTGCGTTTGTCTCAGAAAAGGCTTAAATGATTTAATCTGATGCAATTTTGACTATTGGGTTCTAGCAGGCTTCCGTTAACATTTAGTGTTTTTTTCATTATAATCGGTTCACAAATAAAATTGGTATATCAATTTAAAATAGTTATTTGACAAACTTGCTATTACTAAGACAATTATTTCATTTTACTGTTTCATTAATTTGGCTGAATCTTTAGTTTTCAATGTTTTATTATTTGATATTGTTTGTAAAATTATGAAAAGAAAAACACCGAGATTGCAAGATTTTCCATTCCCCAATATAAGTTGACCTCAGAATCTATGGAACCAATCATTAAATACTGTCCAGCTTACAATGGACACCCGTGGGACACCCTCTGAAGTAGTACGTGGTGCCTGTAATTTCTTACACAGCGTAGGAATTGTGAACAAAATTGTATTATTCTTTTTGTGTAATATTTTTTAATAATTATCTATACATATAATTAAAATTGATAGATCTGTCAGTGATATCAAAATAACCGTGTTTTTCCATACGTTGTATATCGATAGCAAAAAAATATATCTGTCTGTCTTGCTGTGAACCATTTTATATGAACTGACACTGAAAGATAGAGAGTGTTAAAGAGGAACATATAGATTATTTTTTTACGGAATTCTCGCGGAAAAACTGCGGTTGCCATACACAAGTACCAACCGCCTATCTAAATAGATGTGAAATAATTAAATATTCGTCTTTTAAATATGATAATTTTAGCGAGCAAAATCAATTAAAATTCCTATAGACATAATTACTGTAAAACTGTATATTAATTAGTATTTAAAAGCGTCTGCTTTCAACGTGTTACATATGAGATTTTCAGTTTTAATCATGCCGAATGTCATAATAGTTTTGTGCCTATATAGCAAATCGAGTCAAACTACTAAGTATTAAAGCACTAACATTTGTTGATGCTCCGGAAGATTTTTACCGCATAATAAATTAATATAATACAAGGATATATGGCGTATTTTGTCACGGCTTTATTGGAATGAAATTTTAATAAAATATGAATGTAGATATAGTTACATTATTATGTTTCATGTGTTTTACAATATGTAGTAGTGACTTAGTAGTACCTTACGAGGAGTATAATGCTAGTATATCAATTAATACTAGAGTATGTAATTCTTTTTCCACACCTTCATCGTCTAAGTGAACCCACGATTTGGCCAACAGTCGAGTACGTAGTAGCGTCCGCCTGTCTGTCTAGCATTTTGTTGGCAGCACGTACAATTTGATACGTTTCTGAGGATTAGCTTAACTTAACTAAACCAATATAACAACATGTGAGCTATATTCAGAGAAAATAAGAGATTAAAGTTTAATGGAACAGAAGATACGAAATGGATGTGGAGAGGCGTATTGCTGTCGGTTACAGAGCTAACGATACCTCAGCTGCATTGATAAGACGCCGAAACGTAAGCTAAGTAACACGTTTGGCGTACTCAATGCAATGCTTACCAGCTTATTGAATTGGGCAATACAGCCAAACTTCCAAACAGGTAGGCCAAGCTGTTACATGTTAGCGAAACGTGGGTATTACAACAAAAGAATGAGAGAAAGATTAATTTTGTAGAGATGCGATCTCTTCGTAGGATATGCGATGCCTGCTTAGCTGACCTAATCCACAACGAAAAGATCTGAGTATCTCTACCATTCTCCTGCCATTCTGAAATAGCAGGTGATAGGGAGGAGGTCAAGTGATTTGAGCACATGCCAACGAGTAATGAAAGAATGGCGTACAAGATTTTTGAAGGAAAGTGAGTGGAAATAGATATAGAAGAAGGCCTCGATAGACCTTCCAAAACAGTGTAGCAAAAATAATGAGGACCCTCGTAAGACATACGAGTATATGTAGAAGTTGGTGACAATGAGCTAGACGAAAGAGGTATGCATTAATGTTCGGTTCTCTCCCTCTCTAGACTAGGCATTTATATTTTTGGTGGGATGCTTATGTTTTTAGTACTTAACTAATTAGTTAACAAATTAAACCGACAATAAAACTGAAAACAAGGTATACGCAACCTTTAAAGTATTAAACCTTAAACTAGAGTGTTAAACTAATGTAATAAAATATACCATAGAAAAATTAAGTCGCTATTGCGACGTGTGTGAAGCAAGCCAGGTGAACCAACTCAAACAACATCAAAAGCTGATATTCATCTAAAGAAGGTTAAGAATAATAATATGCATGGCAATAACACATAATTAGCATATGTTAATTATGAATTAAACATAGAACATTTTAATATCATATTGATCTAGAGTAGTTTTTGTATGAGCGGCGTCGCAATCGGTGTTTTGCAGATATATATGTATGCGGGTAGAAGACGGAAGGCAGCGGTCAAGTCAAACTCTCAAGTACTACGTACAAATGCACATAAGGTCTCGTACCAAGTATAAAATAAATATAGTATAATAATTCGAAAGCTATAATGGCACGATCTTTTAAGATGAAATTTCTTAAAATGACAAAATATGTGTAGTGACGACACCTATTGTGGACTAAAGTGAGCTTTGACTGAAATTACAATATTGAATGTTGCTTGACGTCGCAGAAGCTGACGTGATGGGCTTATGCGAACTATCATAGCGACGTTAACTTAGTATGCCGTGCGACCTGACTGATTCCGTCTCGGTCGCTCGCGGTACGAAAGCTATGCTTGAATGGTGTTGGCATTATGTATACCACTGTTGCAATTGGCGTCGACATTACGTATACCACTGTTGTTCTGCTTGGTATATGATGAGTAGGTGTGTGATGCAATTTTTGGGGCTCTAAGAGCTTCTAATCCAACATCAATCTAATACAATCATCAAGATTGAATTAATTGATATTTTATCAAGCGTCTTCCTTAAAGTACTAACCACACTGCAGAAAGACCACACTAAAACGTTCCAGAGGGTTCAATTAAGACTGTTGCAGCCGTGGCTTGGGGCTTGGTAGGAATTCATGGTGCAGGAGCGAGGCAGTGCCCATATGCGTTTTCTTTCTTTTATAATTACTAACGACAGTGAATAGTAATAATGTAAATACTTATAATACGCATTTCCTTTTCAGTAATAACAACTCAAGGCTGTCGAGATTTAACTTACATAAATAACCTTCTGATGGCAATTATATCTTAATGGAAAGATATCTTCTTACTATATAATTAATGTGTTACAAATTTAACTTGCTTAAAACAGTTACATCTGAGTCTCCAAAAGATTTTGCGTTACGCATTATGCATTAAATAGTATTTTAAAAGTATTTAGAGAAACAGATACAGCTGCGCACAGGCCCAAAATGACTACTTGTATAATAATAATAATAATAATAATAATAGCTATATTATATTTAACTAGTCGTTGCTTGAAACTTTGTTATTTTGGACCTCAAGACGTAAAATAGAAAATGCACTAATGAAAGAAACTAACATGCCAAGCTTAAACTTTTTAAGTCCAGTAGTTTCGACTGTGCGTCGTCTGTCAGTCACTCAGTAACTGAAGAGTTTGATATACATAGGTACTAGCGACGCGCCCCCAGTTTTGCCTTTTTGAACTATACGATTATTCTATTAATAAACTGAGTGCGTTCGCGTTTGCAGTGCATTTATGTATAGTTACTTCTATTATAAAAATTAGTCTACATTATCGTAATTACCATAAGGTATTCTCATTATTTTGCTGGACTGCTAGGCTTTCACGTCAGATATTCAAAATATATTGGCATATAGACTATATGTTGCCAACATGTAATAATAACTATATTTACTTAACAGTATTATCAACCCGAGAAAATCAACGCAAAAAAGTCTATAAACTAATAGGAAATTCCAAAAACCATATTTTTGTCTACTGTTTCTTATGTTAAGTCCCCCAGAAGTATATTTTATGTTATATTCAATGTACCGTTTTTACAATTTTATTATATTACTGGTGTCCCCCGCGTGGCTTCGCCCGCTTGTACTACACAATTATTTATTTTCTCATCTCAATTACTTCGGGACGTTTGTCAAAATATAATAATGGAACTGTATTCAAATTGGTCGAGCCGTTTATAAGACTAGCGTGAAAAGCGTGTGTGTGTTTGACACACAGACAAAAAGACAATAATTTTAAAAGTAATTGTTTTGTGTTCTATTACATTTTTTTATGAGGCCAGTCGTGGCGCAGGGACGCAAAGTGTGACTGTAAATCGATTGGTTGTAGGTTCGATCCCCACTCGAGGAGATGAAATATTTACTTAAATGTATATTTCCATTTCTTCGTTCTGGTGTCGAGGCAAAGCGCGGCGTTGATTTCTGCCACTCAACACGCAATGCCTCCAGAATTCGGCAGAAAGTGGGGAAAGGAGTCTCTTAACACTAGGTTCCCCTTCTGTGTGCGGGATACAGCGTGAAGCTGATTTATTTGATTTTACATTTTTTTACATTTTCCATGTATCACCGATCCGTTACGATTTTATTATAAGTATAGACATAGTTATTCAAGTACTAATTATCATTATTTAATGTAATAAATGAGTTGTAATAAATGAATATCATTTTAGATATATAAAGAACCAATAAAACAAAATACGTACTGTACTATAGTAAAATAAACTCTTCCATAAACACAATGTCGTCGTCGACTTTAAATTAAAATTTCCTACTGTATGTAGACTTAAATCTAATAACAATTTTAACATTAACATACATTATGAAAATATTATATAAATATACTATTCTCAAGTGAGTTGAAAAATTAAATTAAAAGGCCATTCCCACATTAGATTTAGCACAAACGAAATCGTTGCAATCGTTGAATAACAAACAAAGCGAATTTGTGAGGGATTTCGACGTTTCAATTTCATGAATACGTTTCATTTTACTCTATATTGACTTTAAAAGACTTACTTACTTACTTTTTTATCTTAAACATACATTTTTATAGTGCAAATATATATTTTTTTACCTTCTTTTAATTGTCTAATTTTTATTATTTATTTTTAAACGAAGTATTCTTCTTTAATTTAGCAGAAAAACAATATTAAACCGTTAACAAACCCGAGTAATAATATTGAAACTTTAACTTCGAACATTACCTTAAATTTTTAAAAATAATGTATGTGTTCAGAGGTCGACACTACTTTTGAATTTTATGAAATCAGAAAAATATTTGTATATTTAGAAATATTTTTATCACGTATAAATAAATATGTATATAATATATCCCATTTAAATTTTAATTACTTTACATACATGTTCTGTACAGGTCGATGCTTGCCAGTGCTGTGTGTTCATCTTTTTCACATGTATGGGCTGATTACGCATTTCAAATTGGACATATTGAAAGTTTTCAAACTGATCAGCTTAATCGAGCAAGGTTACCGGAGCACCAACCCTTACCACAACTCAATCCACGCAGCCGATGTCACTCAGGCTATGCACTGCTTCCTGCAACAAAAGAAGGTGAGCTTTTCCTTTTTTTATATTTAAAATAATATGCTTCATCTAACCATAGAAAAGAATTTCTATTATAACAATTAATAGTATATACAATAATAACATCTATCGTTACAATTGGTATTACCTACTAATCTAATTGTTTTACAGCTATGTTCGTATTAAAATAATAAAATTTTATGTTTTATTTGGTTCTTCCAAGAAATATTATATTATTAGTAATCTATTATTTCCCAATTGACTTTATTAGAAGTCGTGGCGCAGGGACACAAAATGTGACTATAAAACCGACTGGTTGTGGGTTCGATCCCCACTCGAGGAGATGAAATATTTACTTAAATTTATATTTCCATTTCTGCGCTCTGGTTTCGAGGCAAAGCGCGGCGTTGAGTTCTGCCTCTCAACACGCAATGCCTCCAGAATTCGGCAGAAAGTGGGGAACGAAGTGTTAACACTAAGTTCCCTCTGCCTACCCTGCTGTGTGCGGGATACAGCGTGAAGCTGACTTTATTAGAAAATATATATAAATATAGTCCAATGACTAAGGCGAGTTATAAATTTGTCTAGGTACTGTACTATATTAATGCCTATTTCCCAAAGCCTTTAATATTATTGTACTTTAATTAATATTGACCGATTCAATTAATTCAGATTTTGGGAAATTAGGAAATACTACATTATTTTAAAATGCAAGACTTGTCATATTTATTATGTGTAATAGAATTCCATACTTATTATATAACCTGGTCAAAATAGACACAATGCTATAATAATTAACATAGAGCTCAAATTTGGAACGAATGTTGTTTTTAAAACCAGTGACCAGAATAGATGAAATGTGAATCTCTATTGATATAGCTCGCAAAAAAATATATATTCAACTGAAAAATCACGAATGTAGTATATGTGTGTGTCTTTTCGTTTTTTTAAATTTTACCTTAAAGTATTTCAAACATAAAGATGTAAATTAATTGAATTATATATACAGATTGCACTTTTCCCGGCAGCTGAATTATAACGATTTAAGTCCAGCAAGATATATAGACCGTTCGAATTTAGGACTTTTCCCTGAAGCGCCGAAAAAGAATAAGTAAAACTTAACCTAATGAACTTTTATATTCAACTTTTGACACCGATAGATTCATTGTCGAAGGTCTATGTCCTGGCCTCCACGGTCGCCACATCAGATCCCTAAAGATTTTATACTATCTTTATATAGATCTTAGTATAATAATATATATATATAATATATATATATATATATATATATATATATATATATATATATATATATATATATATATATATATATATATATATATATTATTAGACTAAGATCTATATAATGATCTGATGTACCAAACGGAGTTGGTACATGGCGTACACTGGCTAAATAAGTACAAACAATAGAGTTATCTCCTCTTAGGTAGCACTTGAAAATATTTCTTTCTAAAGATGATATTAGCTCTTATGCAGTTGCTGTAAATTAAGCCGCTGTCTGTACTAGCATAATAACAATGTCTTATTACTCTAGACGCATACTTAGGTAAGAACTTAAGAGAAGGTTTTGAAGTGGGCAATTCTAGTAACTCGAATTTTGTTGGAATTTGTTGCATATTTACACTGTTTCTTAAGTACATTTACAACATTTTTTAATAATCTAGGTATATAAAACACGCATTCTGCGCGTACCACTGATAATTCAAAAAGTTCTTATCGGGCTATTATACGTACTATAATAATGTACGTTAAATACCATATCACTTAACTATTTATGCTATAAGTTAAAAATAAAATAGAAAAATAAACATAGATAGAAATACCTGAAAATAATAGAAAACCATTCACAGAAGTATGACTAGAAAGCAGCGTGCCCTGGTAGTTGCTGACGCAAAAAAATTGTAATAACGCGTCGCTTTGTCAGTCTCAGCACGTGTCAGTTTGTATACAAGTTTCTATCAGGACGAAGCTTATTTAAATACGGGGAAAGCGTAATTTAAATGTTCATTACGCAAGTTTAAGAACTTTATGGTTATTTGTTTTAACTTCACGCTGTATCCCATACACAGGCAGAGAGAACCTAGTGTTATGACACTCCGTTCACCATTTCGTATTGAGGAACGTCGCGCTTTTCGTCGACATCGGAGCGAAGAAATGAAAATATTAAATATTTGATTGGGAATCGAACCCACAACCTGTCACGTTAACAGGCATACTATTATGCCTCCGCGTCACGACTAGTCTCAAACAGAATTGAAATGTTCATTTCACGAGTTGAAAAAGTTTTATCACTGTTAAAATAACAAAACACTATATTATGATGGTTGTAAAATCCTAACTGAAATTCGTGCAATTACAGTAATTTATAAAAAAAACTTTCGTTATTTCTGATTACATAAATTTTATTTATAAATAGTATTTATAGTGTTGTTATGGCATTATAAGCGAAAAGAAGGAACATCACTTTTGAAAAAAGACGAAAGAAACAAAATTATTTGTTTAAATATAATTCGTAAAGTGATAATCGAATTTCCAATCCAATCTGTTTATGTAATAATGGTAGTAAGTATTTGTATGTACAAATACTTATCATTTATTAATAGTACGATATCTCATTGCACGAATCTGCAGGTATCTATTTTTATAATGGAACGTATTTTTAAGAATGATAAATGATAGTAGAATAGATTACACCAGGGTTGCCTAGAGAAATCGTGCCGCATTTACCTCTAATTGTCTATCTGTGAAATTATGATTTTAAGCATATTAAATACAAATAGAAAACAATGTAAAGATGAAATCATGCTTGTTTTTGTCGGTTTTTCTTTCTAAATGCATTAGTATTCTAAAGAAGACTCGAAGAGTCTTCTTTCTCTCTTCTCGAAGAGTTCTTCTCGAAGAGAAACTAAAACTATTGAACGATTTAATAATTGGGTAAGCGTTTACAAATATCGGTCTACTAAGTAGTATTAATTACATCCATGGTACTTATATATAATGAAAAGTGATTTTAAAATGATATTTTTGTTATTAAGAAAATATATATTATTTTTATAAAACGATCAATTATTATGGAAAAATACATTTCAATAAACTCTCTCTCTCTCTCTCTCTCTCTCTCTCTCTCTCTCTCTCTGCATCCCATGCTCGTTTAATTCGATAACAGTTGCTGCATTTTTTTTCCACGCAAATGTTAAGATAAGTTTGCAAAGTAAAGTCAAATATGTAATAGAAAAGATAATATCGAAAAAAATACGAGTATAATTTCGACTAATAAACGCTATACTGTGGAGGACGGAGCTACAAATAGCTTAAATAATTAAATATTTTTAATTGTACATAATTATTTGAGGCTAGTGGTGGCATAGGAGTTCAAGCGTGTGATTGTCAATGCGATAGGTTTTGGGTTCGATTCCCACTTGAGGGAATAAAATATTTAATATTTTCTTTTCCTCGCTCTGGTAAAGAGGCAAAGAGCCGCGTTGAATTCCGCTACTCAATAGGCAATACATCGAGAATTCGGAGGAAAGTGGAAAATGAAAGCGGAGTGTCTTAACATTACGTTCTCAAGTTCCTTCCTATCCTTCTATGTGCGGAAAATAGCTTGAAGCTAGGAAAAACTAATAAATTATAATTTTACTATCTCGTTGATGAATAGTTTTTATTTACTTTGCTAATAAAAAAGGAGATACCAAAACAGATAGTCACCCTAGTTGCTTCTACAGTAACTACGTCGCTCGCTATGTCGATAGTCGCTTCAGGGGCAACTATCCACAAACTATCACACACATCATTATATTTTTTTCCACAAGTAAAGACTACCGTTAGTCAATAAAATGTATTTTTACCTCATTCAGATATTTTTGAGAAAAGAATAAGTTATTAGTTATTAGTAATTTAATTTGATATAAAATTCACTTGAAAAACATAGCAACCTTGGAGTTGTGGCTGATTAAGAGATGGCAACTATTTTTTTTTAAATTTCTTATGTGATTTTCGTTCAACAAAAACTAGTTACAATAAATTTAATTGAAGGTGATTGCAGCACGATTATTCTAGACAACCATATATAATTCTTAAAAATAAGTTTCATTCATAAAAACAGATACCTACCAGCAGATTTGGGCCATGCAGTCTTAGGCCATTATAACAAATATTTCACGGGGGCGTACGATTTTTAGGTACAAAATTTGAGATAACATGAATAATACTAGAATAGTGTAAATTTTTAGGTCCACAATTTCAAAATAACTTTCACTGCTTTGTTCAAACCAAGTGATCCATATATCACATCTAAATGTCTGGGCACAAAACCATCCGCTATTTCAGCTAGTGTATTGTTTCGTAACTCTATTGTAGGTAAATATCCATTCCAATACATTTTCAAATGGAACGACACTGAGAATTCTTTTACTGAAATACAATAAAAGATTTATTTTATGTCTATTGTACCGACATACTATGAGCCGCTCACTGCACATATTGACTAATTTGACTTTTTGAAAAACATAAAAATTTCAATGTAAAAGCACTTGGTTTAATCATAGCTTATTATTATAATTAATAATGAAATCTCTCCCAAACGTTAAAGGTTTTGACCACTAAACAAAATTTTTAGGGTTCCGTGCTTAAAAAAGTAAAAGAAACGAAATCCTAATTTTGTTGTAGGTCTATCAAGACGATTTATTTTTGCAATGTGTTCAGCATAAGATTGTACGTTTAAGATGTTTTAAAATTCTTAAATATTTAACGAAAAGATCTGAATATATATTTTTTATGCAAAAATATGAAATTGATGTATTTAAAAATATTCAACGTTTTAATAAGAGTTCTTTAAAGTTTTTTATGGCGTGTTTACGGCTTATTTGCAGACATACACATACAAAATTGTGGAAGAGGGAAGAATAAAAGTACTTCCCTATAATATTTATACGTAAATAATAAAGATGGTTTTCCTTCGTCAGAAAGGATAGATAAATCTATAAAGAATATTAAAAAATATTCGTTTACTTCAAGCGGGTGAAATCGCACCTGGGCCGCTAGTATATAATGTATCTATTTAAGTCTTTGCTTTAAGCACTTGGCACATAGTTGCTTCTGCTTTAAATCCGAAAGGAGTAACAAGTATATTGGACAAAAGGATTTCTCATGAACGTAGTCCAATTAAAAATTTACAAATACTATTTAAGCTTTTTACTTATGGTGTTAAACTCGTTCAGATTCGCGATTTCTTGGAGCCAATTGAGGTTATGGCGTCACTGCTGGCCGCCATCGCACATGACCTGGATCACCCTGGCGTCAACCAGCCATTCTTGATCGCGACCTCTAACCATCTCGCCGCACTTTACGAGGTATGTATCGTGTACCTTAAGCTATTTGTTGCTTAACTTTATTTGTCAATTTTATAATACTAATGCAAATAATATAATCATTAGAATTTCACGCTGTAGCCCGCACACAGCGGGGTAAGCAGAGGGAACCTAGTGTTAAGACACTCCGTTCCCCACTTTCTGCCGAATTCTGGAGGCATTGCGTGTTGAGTGGCAGAACTCAACGCCGCGCTTAACCTCGACATCAGAGCGAAGAAATTGAAATATAAATTTAAGTAAATATTTCATTTCCTCGAGTGGGGATCGAACCCACAACCAGTCGGTTACAGTCACACCTCTTGCCGCTGCTCCACGACTGGCGAATTTTATTATTAATAATAATTATTTTTGTTTACACATACACTTATTTTCATAAATATCATTTGTTCTACTAAATTTACAAGTTAATTATTATATTTAAATATTCAATATTTCCCGCTGGCCAATGAGAAGAGCTACGCATGAAAACGGCTTTAAATCATGTAAACCACGTCGAGCACTTTGATGCAATTACGGATAATTTGAAATAAGCAGCGTAGACCGTTGTGTAGCTCACTGTACCACTCAACACTGCACGATCTAATCGAGTGCCACTCGCATTTTAGCATTATTAGATTTGTGATGTTTGTATAAATTATACTAATGAAGCATTAGATTCACCATTGACCTGTTTAGTTCTTTTTATAAAAAAAAAATGTCCTTAGTCCTTTATAGTAGATAAATTAAAAAAATAAAACTTATTCTTTATTATTAATAATGATTATTACGCTTATGCCAAATAATGCTTTTTTTATTGGTGACAACAACAAACATTGTTTATACGTTTTCTAAATAAGTATTTTTCTTTCCTAAGTGTGGAATAACACTTTAAAAATGTTGAAAATATTTAATTAATAGTATTCCCTCTTGCCAGACGATAATTCTTAGTAATTATCTTTGGATAACGGAAATTTGTAAAAATCTCCCTACAGAGATAAGTTATAACAAGCGTAACAAAATTTCGACATAGCTTGATGAGAACGTATGGCTTAGAGCTCAGAGCGCCTGGTCGGTTTCCAGGAGGCGCTGGTTCGAATCCCGCTACGTTAAAATTTTAATATATTTTCTAAATAAGTATTTTCCTTTCCTAAGTGTGGAATAACACATTAAAAGATTGTTCCTATTGATTTCTTAGACAAAACAAAAATCCCCTTTTTATAAGATTAGACTATAAACGAAAAGAAATATTTTGTTAAGTTGTTACAAGCTGTCGTCTTACTTGTATGTAACCAGTCAATTAATTCAGTCAAGAATCTACTAATATTTTTTTTTATCTTAAAACAAAATATTTCAAAAGCTACAAAATATTTTTGGTCACACAAACAAACCACTCTTTGAATATATCTACCCGCTCATTGGAAGGATTAAAAGGTACTAGGGATTAAAACTTTCACTATTAACAAAACATCCTCTTATCATGGGGCAGTTTTTTGTTGGAATGTTAATAATTTGAAGGTGTCAAATTATTAACATTCCAACAAAAAACTGCCCCATGTCAAAATATTTCAGCTCTTAAAACACTCCGATGTGAACTTCGCACAGATATATTAATGAAGAAAATAATTTTATTTTTCCCGCTTTTTTTCAATCCCATTGACTCGGACGATTAAAACTTGATTTACGCGTCACGTACGCCGCCCTACTAGTGTGGTATCATTTAAAATGAGCCTGAAAGCAAGCAACCTGTTATAATCAAAGAATTCTTATCTATCTATATATATAAAAGGACTTGTGCTGACTGACTGAGGTAAGACGCACGCAGAGCCGTAACCGCTGATGGTAGAAACGTGAAATTTGGGCATGTTTATTTTGTGAATGTTTATTTTCATATTCTGGACATCCACTAAGAAGGGAATTTGAAAAATTTAAACCCTAAAGGGATGAAATAGGGGTTGAAAGTTTGTATGGAAAAAAAATTTAACCTGCACCAATTTTCATAAAATTTGAAAATTAGACTCTTAAAAATATTTCATTGAACACGTGTTTTATGGTTTATACGAATTCACCTCCTAAAGGTTCAAATAAGGGGTTGACAGTTTATATGGAAAAATCTTTAAATTGCCACTGATTTTTATAATAATTTAAATTCAGACTGTTAAAAATATTTTATTGAACACGTGTTTCGTGGTGTTCTTTGGATTCCCTCCTAATAAGCGGGCGAAGCCGCGCGCGCCCGCTCGTCGATAATATGATTCACCCTATTTTTATCTATGTCTATATGACACAGTGTCATTGGTCATTAATATTGTCTTCAACTAGGATCACATGAACATAAATAAGTCGATGGCATAAACCTATTTATTAAGGTGCAAATGAGAATTTATTTCAATAGAAAAGTCCGGCTATCTGACTACCTGTCTTTTTGTATACTTTTCGCAGCGTCACGAAAAAATGATGCAGGAAATTAAACACTGTTTCTACATTTAGTTTGTTAAAACTGAATTAGTTGTGTTGTTTTGTCATAATTTGTATTGATTTACTTTTTAATTGAAATGCTCCCAATGATTATGTTATGAAATTAGAGGCAAATAATATATGGATTAAAATTCAAATCTAAATCCAACTATAGATTCGTGATAATAACATTTTCACAATGTCATTACGACACAGGTCTCAGAGGCTCCTAAAAGCATTCGAGTGATTGAATTGCCTTGCGCAATATCTGATGCAGGTCTGTGTCAGAGGACATGGAAATAATCTTCCAGTAATTACAACCTCGCTACGAAGGTAAACTACCAGATAGAAGTTTGAAGATTGTGGATTTTTTTGATTCTTTTATTTATTAAATTTTCTTTTTTTTATTTAACTCTACGTTAATAAAATATATTTTCTGTCAATACTTACCATCTATACTTTGTTTGTTTGTTTGTTTGGTTAAGCGCTGAGAACTCTGGACTACTGGTCCGATTTATTTATTTTTGGTTTTGTATGAAAGCTACGTTCTACAGGAATGCTATAGACTATGATGAATATAACCTTATGATGTAAATCTTTTTTAGCCTTAAATAACGAAATAACAATAATAATGAACGCCATCGAATTGCGTTAAGAGTGCGCGCACGTGCGCTGCAAAAATAGTAAAATATATGTCTGTACATTTTATGGAAAAAATGTTCTATTTTATTAGTACTAAATATCTCTTACAAATAAGTCACAATGAGGCATTTTATAATATAATTGAAATTGATAATTATGAGGTGCTATTTCATCTATTTTTATTTCAAATGTATATTGAAATTTACGAGCGAAAGTTATTTTATCATCACGAAAATTTAATGAAGATAATCTTCGGTTTTTATAGCATGTAATTTGAACGTATATTTTTCGAGAAAATTTAAAATTAAAATAATTCAACGCTCCGTTCACGGCTGCACGCTTAGGCTCAAGTCGTCAAGACGATGACGTCGTCATCCTACAGCCACGTAGTGATCATGATTGAATGTATCAATCTATTGGCTATTGCGTAGTAGAAATAGTAAAGGGTGCATGCGGGCGAAGCCGCGAGTGGGCCGCTATCACCTAATAACAATACTTCAGACAAGTTTCCTTCCAATAAGGGAAGGAAACTTGTCTGAAGTAAGTAAGTAAGTTTTATACTTTCTTTCACCTATATCTATCTTCTTTTACGTGAATTAGTTAAAAAATAAATTGAGTTTCACAGAACTCTACCTTATGCAATTAAGAATTTAAGAAAGTTTTATTTAAATAATAATAGCCAACCGATGTGAATTCCCTTTGTGCTTTCAACATTACCTTGTGTAAAACTTTTTATGATATAATTGCTTTGACACATTTATGGAAAAATCTGTTCAAACTTGGATACCTATGTACTTTAAAAGCCAAAAAAAAGTACGATTTTGTTAAATTGTTATACTTATAGTCAACTATGAGAGGCTGTTGTGACGTAGTGAAGCAGGGTCTGTCTGACTGTAAACACGGTAGTTGTGGGTTTGATCCCCGCTCCGGGAAAATTATATTTAAAAAAGGTGGAAAGTGGGCAACACCGTGTCTTAACAATAGACTCTCTCTCCACCTATCTCTATCCTATGCGAGAAAAATCTTGAAGCTGTTTGGTGGTTGAGTTACATGTTTTTTCCAGACCAGTTAAATTTACGATCTAAGCGTACTTGACGGATTCATGAGGTCTAATAGATAATCTGGATAAAGCAACGAAAACTTGTTCAGTTGTGGGTTCGAGACGTCAGTCGTAGAGTTATCTATTGAATTTTCTCTATTTGTGTATATATTTATATTATATTTATGTTTGCTTAATGTGTGTATAATTCAGTATCATCATCATTCAGATAACATTTTTATTTTTACTTAGAATACATCTGTACTGGAAAATCACCATTGGCGCTCGGCCGTGAGCTGCATCATTGAAAGTCGTCTGTTCGAGGGCTATGACATTCGCCCCCTAATTGAAAAGCAAATCAGCTCTCTCATCCTGGCTACAGACATTACTAGGCAGCAAGAATTTTTAACACAATTTAAGGTAAGAAATAAAAATTATCTCTATTAATAGATTACAAAGACTAAATTAATTTATTTCTCTAATTCTTAGGCATCTTGTTTTTCACATTCGACCTAGAATCTTTAGGATTAAAGATTAGACTTTAGGAGGAAACTATAACCATGTAGCGTTTATGGGCTTTCAATAAATATAACTTTTTTTTAATATAACTTTACTTAAATTAATGTAATCTTGCCATGTACGAGTATGCTCTTATTTTTATAGGTTTTTTGCTCAAAATTCTTACTTTTTAACTTCAAATTCGTACGTTTACACTTCAAATTTGTTCTTGTTGATAAAAAATATATTCCAATTTTCAGCCATTCATTTTAATTTAATCTTATTTGCTCTGCAGCGGCTAGAGGAGAAGATGATATCAATTTTAATATTATTTATTAACATTTATTGTCTTTCGGAGGTTATAGATTCGATTCTCACTTGAAGGAATAAACTATTTCATTTATTTATAAGGCAAAGCGCGGCGTCGAGTTCCGCCACTCAATACGCATTGCCATGCAAAAGTGGAGAACAGAGTGTCTCAACACCAAGTTCCCGCTAACTACCACTCTATACGCGGGATACAGTGAGAAACTAAAAAAAAATATTACATATCCTTATCAGTTCTTCTTCTTAATATGTATTTGTTTCATTTCATAATTAAAACAAAAGTAGTGAAAATCGGATTCGGCAATAAATATATTTTTTGTTTAGTATAAGATTATTTTGAAGTTTAATTATAAATTTAGTGCGTAAAAGTATAAATTTGAAGTGATAAACTTTAAAATGTATTTTTATAGTAATAAACAATTGTGAGTTCCAATTTGGTCTATCCATAACCTTGCTCTGAATTAACTCCTACTTTCAGCTAAGATTCCAATAAAACATATATAGATAAAAAAAACTGTGACACACTAGGAAATTTTTAGTACAAAACCGAAAAGGTGAAGTTGTCATATAATTATAATCGTCTATATTACAATATATTAGTATGTAATAATACTAAATTTTCGCTATCAGCTCGCACTATATCTATAAGCTGATAGATAGTAAACATTATGGTGAACTATATAGTATATCGATATTAAATACTTTATAAGTGTGTATCAGCTAACCAGACTATCATACATAGTGGTTTTTTTTTTAATCTTTTACATTCCAGCCTGTTCTTGCAACAGTTAACATATATATTTTAAATTAATACTGCTGTAATACTATAACAAGATAATAAAAGAATCTACACGAGATTTCATTGAAAATATTTTTAAATTACTCTTTTTACCTTTCGAATACAATACAGCATTAGCACAGTTGAAAGATAAAAGTATAAAGATCCTTTTTTATAAAGTATTTTCTCTTTACACATTTTGAGCTTTTTATATTCTTACAACGAGTAATTTTTATATTTTAAAAAAGTGTTTATCTTCTCTTTGTGGTTTTATATAAATTAATTGAGCAAGCATATTTCACACAAGCTCAAGTTACCTTTAGGAATGGAATGGAATATGATATTGATTCAAGAGTCGGTTGTAACTATTTGTGGGAATACACTTATTTATTCTTTGAATTAAGTAAATAATTACAATTATCTTGTTGTCCAGTACGTAGGTATATTATTGTTACCTTTAATTAAGTTACAAAAAAACAACAAACATTGAACGTTCAATTTTATTAAAGTAAAAAATTGTGTTGCCTTTTCTAACAGCAGCGTCCCCCGAGTGGGTCGTGGTCATCCAAATTTAATCATATAAACATACAAAAAATATATCATATTTTCTACACAAAATAGTTTAGATATTTCACATTTGTCAGGCGTTTCACGACGACTTATTTTATTGCAAGCTGCAGCAATTTATTTAACTTGGCGATGGTGTGTTGGTGCTTACACTAAACACATATATGAACTTTTCCAGGCTTAACTTAACCCACAACTCGGTGTCCGATTGAACTGAAATTTGGATTACTATTTCATTTGTGAATGTAATTACATATAGTAAATATTGTTAAATCAAATCAGCTGCACGCTGTATCCCTCACACAGCAGGGTAGTCAGAAGGAACCTAGTTTTAAGACACACCGTTCCCCACTTTCTCCCGAATTTTGGAGGCTTTGCGTGTTGAGTGGCGGAACTCAACACGCAAATTGACAACAATATTGTTGTTTATCCAAAATTGTTGCCGCAGCAAAATCACGGATTACAAATTTTTGAACTACCCACCTGATATGGGTATCAAATGAAAGTGTTTGATTTGACCATGAAAAAAAATATCCAGAGATTTGGACTCGTTTGATGTGTCCTGGCTAAATAATGTCGAGCACCTGAAGGTGGAGATTGATAAAAAAAATATAAAACCTTTTCAAATACAAATTTTTATTCAAAAGGTAACTGCTAAAATGAAAATAATACTTTTATGAAATTGCAAAAGCTTGTAACGCTCACAAAAAAAAAAGGCAGAATTAAAAGTAAATAACTTTCTTGCGCGATTCATTCATTTGCAATTTCATAATGTTTTTACTATAAAGCTTGTTTTTAAAAAGTGTTTTTTTTTATTAATATTTTATTTAACACTTTTCTTGCAGTTTCTTTATGCTAAACATTTTAATATCCTTTTATAGTATTGGATACCATCATCGTTTTCGTTAGGACATTTCTACATTTCGTCCTAATTATCTTCCTCATATATATATATATATATATATATATATATATATATATATATATATATATATATCAGGTCATCATATTTGTGTGTGTGTGTGTGTGTATATATTGTTAGCATACTCGTGTAAAAGAGGGTAGATTTAGGTGGAAAATAACTATATATATATATATATATATATATATATATATATATATATACCTACATATAATATTGAGATAGATTTTCACTTAATTAAAGGTGCCGGTTTAGTTAACCACAATTCGAACAATAGATCAATTAACTCACATGATTGATTGCTTTGCTTTGGGGTGACATTTGAATAACTATTAATCTGGAGTCACTAGTGACATACCTATGTATACTATAATAAAACAGTTAAACATATTGTGTACGTATATTGAATATATTTAAAAAAAAAAACAATGCCGGTTTAGATATAAAATACTAATAGAATATGATGAATTTAATATTTCATTTTGATTTTTCACATGTCTTCTGAACTACTGGACAGATTTGAATTAAAGTTTTTTTGTTGTATAGCTAAGAACTTTCAAATAGAAAGTTTGTACTAGAGACGGATTATATTACAAATATCTACTGTTGATACTCTTGTATAAGAAAAGCTCATCAAGATCTTTTCTACTATTTTCCAAGCTACCTAATTTAAAGTACGCAAGCCTATCTGTATAGGTTTTTTTTTTGTTATCTAAATTAAATATTTCATTTCCTCAAGTGGGAATCGAACCCACAACCTGTCTCTTGCACCAGCGCCATAATTGTCCTCAACTCTTTTAGTACGATTAAATTCAAATAAAAAAACGAACACAATTGAGAAATATAGCATATCCAGATTCGCCCGATCAAGTAATTTAAAAAACCTGGCTAGGTATAGTCATCCGTACAGGGAGTATTATGTTTTTATTGTTTGGTAGTAAAATATTATTTTTTTAAAATAAAAATAGCTTAAAAGATATAGATACGTATGACCCAAGAGCAAAACCAAGCCAAAACTTCACTGTTTTATAAAGCCTGAAAGTTTATGTACGCTTACAACCAAAACTTCTAAGTACTATTAGGGAATATGGAATTTGGGTGGTGGTTACAGTTGTAAAGTAAATAAGATGCAAAAAACAGTACCTAACTTTCGTTAAATTATAACTCAATTTATTTATATTTTCTTGGCAATAGAATATACGTGTGTGTTAGTGTTTTATATCTAAACCTGCATTGTTATATTAGAAATGACGTTATCCATTGCCAAACACTTATCACGGTGTTAACCCCCTACCAGACTACTTTAAACTCTAATAAATTACAAGCGCCTATGAATGTAGTATACTAAAGTTCCATGTAGTAACTTACATTAATAATTTATTAATAATTTTAGTTATTATTAATATGTGAAAAAATATTATTCGCCGCTAATATGATCGTAGGTGCTTATAGCTTATATCAATTAAAGGTGTCTGGCAGGGTTAAGACATTCTTAAATATCTGGCAATGGATAACGTCATTTAGAATATTATTACCAAAAAATATAAATAAATTTTAAATTGAAAGTTAGGTACTTTTTGCATATTATCTTCCTAATAACTGCCTAAGTAACCTCCACCCAAGATCAATATTGCCTTATAGTATTTACCGTTATTTGGTGTATGCGCGTAGAAACTTTCAGGCTTTATAAAATAACGATGGTCTGGCTACTATTGGCTTCCTCTCTAGTAGATCATACACTACAAAACCCGTTGATGCGTAGAAAACAAGTTGCCCTAACAACGTATGTGTTACTTTATACAAAATTTTAACTTTATACGTTATATACCTATATATTGTGACTCATATGGCAATTAGAGTAATTTACATTTTGTTTATTTAATTCAACTATTTTATTCCTTATTTTATATTTTAAATCATTGTTTTAAAGATAAGTTTATCAAAGATTTTATAATCTCTTCCTTTAAGCCCAATCAATTTAATAAAACTGCAAATAAAATTAAATATAACAGTTGATATTAAACGGTGCATAAAAATCATTTATTAAATATAATAGATAAATTTATCATAAAGTGAACTAGAAAATATTCTAGTCCTTTTTATGAGCTTATACTTCTCTGAGTGACAAGTCAAATGAACCATCAATTGGAATTATTCACTTATATTCCAAGCTATTATTGAAACCTGAAGAGTTTCATATTCAATACTGTGAATATATATTTTTAACACGTACAACATATTTAAAACTCTTTGTTTGTCTTAAAATTCCTGACCTAATCCAAAAAAAAAAAATCTATTTCGTGATTTAAAATAGTTTCGTTGATAAGTTTGATTTGTTACGTGTAAAGTGTTTTTTATCGAGTCAGAATGAATTTAGGACTTTTTCTATTTAACTCTTGATTTAGCACTTAAAAGACTACTTTTATAATATATAAAAGTAAAAGTATGCTATTTAATTATATTTGTTTTATTATATTTCACATATTCTATGGCATTATTTGAAACGTGTTTTTAATAAGATTGAGGCCAGTCGTTGCGCAGGGGCACAAAGTGTGACTGTAAAATTGACTGGTTGTGACTTCGGTCCCCACTCGAGGAAAGGAAATATTTACTTACATTTATATTTAATTTCTTCGCTCTGGTGTCGAGGCCAAGCACGGCGTTGAGTTCCGCCACTCAATACGTGGATACGTGGATTATATCTATCTATATAGAGTCGTATTATATGTAATGGCTGGTAAAAAGTAAAATTAAATATACTACTGCTACTGCACGGCACTACTTGGGTTGTAACATATATATTCACCAAAGTGCAATAATATATATAAATAGTTTATGGATTTTACAATTATATTGCTAGACGCAGCTTAACTAAAGCTTCCATATTTCATATTCATGCGCCGCCTAGAAGCTATTTATTAATATTTATAAGGTCTTGATATCAAATTATAAATTAAATGAAACCATATTAATAAATTTTAAATGAAACTCTTTTAACCGGATAAATCGCGTATATATTGATTTATACATTTTTGGGGAACCCGACGTTTCGAACACTTTGCAGTACGAATGACGAATCGACGAATGCCACCTCAGTCTACCCGTGACCACGGACTGCTGCAAAGTGTTCGAAACGTCGGGTTCCCCAAAAATGTATAAATCAAAATATACGCGATTAATCCGGTTAAAAGAGTTTTATTTAAAATGTGTAATAATCGTGAAAATCAAAGAACTTATCATATTAATAAATGTTCTACCTACATTTTATCATTATTGACGCCAGTCGTGGCGCAGTGGCACAATTGTGCGACTGTAAACGCGATAGGTTGTGGGTTCGATTCCCACTCGAGAAATTGGAACATTTAATATTTTCATTTCATCGCTCTGGCAACGAGGCCACGAAGTGTCTTACTTAACTGTAGATTCCCTCTTAAGGAAGCGTGAAGCTAAAAAAAATAAGAGATCATTATTAAAATTAACTTTTAATGTGGATAGACATAAACCTACATTTATCGATGAAAATATAAATTACCTGCTACTACTTCTAATAACTTCTCGGCGGAACATTATCCTATTAACTTTCCTTTGAACAGTACAGTTGAGTATCAATTTGAAGTAATTTGAAAAATACCATTTATTTAATAAGAATTTTATTTCATAAAAAGAATTGTTGCTGTTACAAGATATTATATAAATTTACAAGATATTAGTTAAATTGATTGACATATTAACGATATATACTTTTATTATACAAGAGAATCAATTTTACATTTTTAAATATGAATTATTATAAAAATACATTTAAAATTATAAAAAAACACTTTTTCGAGGGCGAACCAGGGTCCAAGCCATCGGTGACTAGGGCTCCAGAGGGAGGAACCTCCTCACAATACGCGCCGTCTTAAGTGAAACTGCCTTCTGCATCCGGTTTTTGTTCCAACAACTAAGCGATAATCTCTTTAAGATTTTTAAACATTTTTAAAGTGTTATTCCACACTTAGGACAGAAAAATACTTATTTAGAAAACGTATAAAAATTTGAACGTAGCAGGACTCGAACTCGCGCCTCCCGGAAACCGACCAGGTCGATTACCAGGAGGCGCGGGTTCGAGTCCCGCTACGTTCAAATTTTTATACGTTTTCTAAATAAGTAATCTCTTAAGATGTTGGTCGAGGCTTTTCGCTATTAAAACCGTTAACTGAAACCACTATCGGCACATTGATAGTCGCATTGACATCCCACATGGCGGTAATCTCATGGCCTAGGACCAAATATTTAGATCAAAAATCAGCTTCACGCTGTATCCCGCATACTGCAGGATAGACAGAGGGAACCTAGTGTTAAGACACTCCGTTCCCCACTTTCTGCCGAATTCTGGAGGAATGTCTCCAGAATTCGGCGTGTTGAGTGGCAGAGCTCAACGCCGCAAAATATTTAGATAGTTTTTCTTATACATATTTATTATTTGACATATAGAGCGTGGCAGTTTTTTTATATGAGTACTAGTAAACTTCTTATTTTATACGTTCGCTCTGCTTTCGAGGCAAAGCACGGCGTTCAGTTCTGCCACTCAACACGCAACGCCTCCAGAATTTGGCCGAAAATGGGAAATGGAAGTGTCTTAATAAGAACGGAGTGTCATAAAACAAGGTTTCCAGGTTGCTTCTACCTACCAGACTATGTGCGGTATACAGCGTGTGGCTGAAAAAAAATTTCTTATTGTTTGTTATTTTACATATACACATTAAAAGTAGGGGAACTTTATTCTTCTCATATAACTTAAACACACATAAACTTATATCCTTTTGGGAATTTATCTAAATAGCTGGCGTACAATTGAGAGTATTGTTGATTTATTAAAAAAAAAATTCAAAACTAGTGGATGACCGCAACTTTATTTTAGTGGATATATGACCCACGCAACCACGAACGCCACGCTTTGTCTCACGTGGGCGCGGATATAAAAATAATTTAAATATAATTTCTGGGAAGATCGAGTTCACAACATATTATAATTACATCAATTTTCTATGATTTTTTTGTCAATTAAGATTACCCACCATACTAAACAAACTTAGCTAACGCGGTATTTTATTTCTTATAATTTAGCTGGAGCTAATTTATCTTATCATGGGATATTCCAAAACTTTAATTTTTTTATATCCATGAAAAATATCCTATCACGTTGAACATCTTTTACTGAGGTTGAATATAATTAATTCTTATAGTTCAGATAGATTGTTATGGTTCTTCATCAGATATTTCAGATCTTCTATTTTTATACGTCAATGAAAGCTGGCTGTCACGTTGAACCACTTTTGCTGAGGTGGCATTTTATATTTTTTTATAGTTCAGCTGGAATGTCAGTGCCTGGCTGCCTGACCGTGATTCTTCATCAGTTGTTCCAGATCTTCAATTTTATAATGTCAATGGAAAATGTCATGATTAATAATATTTGTTTAGGATGGATTTCTTTCTAAAAATCAAGAATATAAATCTTATATTAATTATATTAGTGTTTTTATATTCCCCTAAGCAAATTGAGGTTTTTTTACAAATATATTCAATGTACACACATGATAGACAGCGAGTGTGTTATATAGCTTATCAAAAAAATCTGTATTTCGCTGTATCCCGCACACAGCAGGGTAGACAGAGGGAACCTAGTGTTAAGACACTCCGTTCTCCACTTTCTGCCGGAGTCTGGAGGCATTGCGTGTTGAGTGGCAGAACTCAACGCCGTGCTTTGCCTCGACACCAGAGCGAAAAAATGGAAATATAAATGATATAGCTTATAAGTGTCAAATTATGAAAAGAATGTTAAAACTATTAACACTTCACGTGTACACAAATGCGGTCACTAGTATGGAATACATTTAGGTAGATGGCAGATTTATAAATGAGAGTGCGATTACAATGGAGCAGCTGTTCCCATAAGGCATTTTCAGATGAAGCTATAAAATCATCGTATATGATTATGATAAATTATCTTTTTCTATTGTGATAAATATTTATATATTTTTTTTCTTTTTTTACCTACAATTTTACCTAGTGTTAAGACACTTCCGTTACCCATTTTTCGTTAAATTCTGAAATCATTCTTATTTCTTGTATGCTAAGTGGCGGAACTCACCGCAGTTACCACAGTGAGGAAGTAAAAATAATAAATATTTAATTTCCTCGAGTGAAAATCGAACCACCAATCGAACAATTATAATATTATAATACTATGATTATAAACTTATAAGATCGAAACAATATATTTTTTCATTATAATGGTTATATATTGTTCCTGGAAATTCCAAATTAATTAATACTATACAGCATTTATAAGAACATTACAATAAGAGAACCCACAAATTTATTAATAGCTTAGTCTGCTTGCCTTATGCCGAAATTGTTTAATAAAAATTACCATAATGTCATATTCAATTACGAATCCATCTAAGAGCTTCCTGATGCCACTGAAATAGCAGTTGGAAATATTTTATTGTGTCTTGTTATGGGTTGTGGGTTCGATTCCCACTCAAGGAAATATTTTCACTTTTACGGTATTGAGGCTGTGTGTCTTTCATTATCTTGTGTAACTTACTAAATAAAACTATATAGCCGATACAGTTATCGAATATAGCAGCATTATTATTATTAATAAATTCATTATATTATTATAACTAAACTTGTCAATTTTATTACATATTATAATATTATTCTAACTTCTTATTTAACGTTATTAATTTATTAATGTTTTCTCGCTCGTATGAAGTCAGCCTCTCTCATACTATTACGTGGCGGCGCCCTAAAAAGAGTTGCTTGCTCCCCGCTGACCGTATTTTAGCGTATGATCCTGACTTGAATACACAACGAAGATGTTTTCGCTTGCGTCTCCGTATTTCAAGACATTATAGTTTGATGTAACACGTGTTGTATAGTAGTATAGTACTACCATATTATAATAGAAAAAAAATTACTAATATTAAAAGTAACTATAGTATAAATAATAGTCAAACAAACTTATAAATGAATACTTCATCTTTGTGAGACCAGTCAATGAGGCCAGTCGTGGCGCAGGGGCATAAAGTGTGACTGTAAAACCGACTGGTTGTGGGTTCCATCCCCACTCGAGGAGATAAAATATTTGCTTAAATTTATATTTCCATTTCTTCGCTCTGGTGTCGAGGCAAAGCGCAGCGTTGAGTTCTGCAACTCAACACGCAATTCCTCAAGAATTCGGCAGAAAGTCGGGAACGAAGTGTCTTAACACTAGGTTCCCTCTGCCTACCCTGCTGTGTGCGGGATACAGCGTGAAGCTGTTTTTTTTTTTCATCTTTAATGGATGAGGGAACTGTAAAAGGAACGGAGTCTAAAGCTAAGGACAACATAAGGGCAACATAAATTACGTCCACGTCTCTACCATCTATCACATCTACAAATAAAACAATTTATAATATTTGCTCTCTCATGTTTCTCATAACTTTCTGTAGTTTCGTTTTCCACGTTCTTTCGCATGACATATTACGTTGCAGTCCTCAACGATTTGAATAATAAGAATATGCCTATATAGTTGCCTGTTTATTATAATTCGTTTTTAGTAATGAATCGCAGATACATGTTTTTATGGGAATCCAACATTATTCGAAATAAAAGGCTATAAGGAATCGAAAAAAATGGTCCTCAGTTTTCAGTCAGCCACAATCATGGGTTGCCAGGTGCAATAAACAAATTTCTTATGGCAAATTTTACGACAATTCCTTTGATAGTTACGCTAGTAACTAGTAAATATAGAGAAATAAAAATAATAGCGCAACTTCCGCATGTCTGAAACAGAATATAATTCAATAATTTATATTAATAATAATTTATAATAATAATTTATATTTGAGGCCGGTCGTGGCGCAGCGGCACGAGGTGTGACTGCAAAACCGACTGGTTGTGGGTTCGATCCCCACTCGAGGAGATGAAATATTTACTTAAATTTATATTTCCATTTCTTCGCTCT
>DWMY01000332.1:0-28616 GCA_018249775.1 Heliconius hecalesia formosus
TGAATCAGCGCACGCCATGTATGCGTTAAGCAAGCTCATTTTGGGTGACGTTTTCTTATAACAACAAACAAACGTTGCAAACCGTTGCTTAGCAACGGTCGGTTGTTATTAAGATGGCAGAATAAATAGCTTGTCAAACTTAAAAGTATTTTAATATATTAGTATATATCGACAATATTACAAATATGAGAAAAAAAAAGTATCCTATGTTCATCCGAAGACCTTAAAGTATCTCTATATGAGTATTTTATCATAATTGAATTAGCGGTTTGGCCCTGATTGCGTAAAAGACAGACAGACAGACATACAGACAGACAGAGTTACTTTCGAATTTATAATATAGGTATGGATAAATAAAGGCAACCTACGGTAAATTACGGTAGTAAAATAAACAACAACAACCTAAAGCAGAATTTTGGAATAATATAAAAATATTAAATTATATAATTTATTAAATTAAATAAGCACACAGCAGTGCAGGCAGAGGGGACTTAGTGTTAAGACACTCAATTTCCCACTTTCCGCCGAATTTTTCGAGACGTTGCGTGTTGAGTAGCGGGATTAGACGCCTGATTAGCGAAACTTTTGCCTTGGTGCCAGAGCTAAGAGATAAAACTATAATATTAATGATTAACAATTAATTACCTCGAGTGGTGATCGAACCCACAACCGTCGCGTTACACTATAGAACATATAATGGAAATTATAATATGTTATATAATATAATATATTGTATAATTCGACATTTTTGGATTGCAAAAGAGATTCTACTATAAATTACTCCGCACGATGCTCTCACATGTTAACGACAAGAAGCTTATCACCAAATTAAAGCTGTCTGTGTAAGAGCTTATTATCCTTTCGCATAAAGCGTTCGCAGCGATGTATTAAATTGCAACGCAAACCGGTTAGGACGAATGGCATACAAAGAATATGTTAAATGTATAGAGTTGCCTTAATCTCCTCCAAAATAAACGTTTTTGGTTAGAAATGTAAGAATAATTTATATTTTTATATAAGGGTAAATAATAAATATGTTGTAATAGGGGTTGATTTTTTATTTTAGCGTATAAAGAGGGTTGAATGTAAGCTCACTGTTTCTGTTTATTTCGCTGCGTTAAGTTTCGAAATCTAGCACGCAATGATTTATAATTTTTGAAAATTGGATGATATATAATTTTTCCCAATAATTGTTATTGTACGGTTCTGTTTTATACTTTGATTCCGCAATTAAACATTCTCTGATCGTATGTAGACGACATCTATTAAATACTTAAATTATGTACATACAAAAATTATATAGATATAAATAGTTTTCTTCTTTTGTTAGCTTAACACTCTATCCCCCACATAGCAGGATAAGCAAAGGGAACCTGAAAACTTAGTGTTAGGATCCTCTGTTCCCATTAAGAATATTCCGTTGAATAATAAATATTTTATATTCTTGAATGGGAATCGAACCAACCACTCTTACGCCCTGCGCCACGACGGCCTCAAGCGTTATAACTACGTAGATATTTTAACTAAGCACACACAAACTCCATTGTTACAACATTTCGTGCAACAATGTAATCAAGACAATCGTTTGAAACTTCGTAATTGGCGATATTGGCATAAGAAAAGAGTGTGCTATTTCTGTACAAGAGCATGGTCAATAGAGCGTTCGCCCTGGCTCGGTCGGCTCTCCAGCCGGTCTGAGTAGTTATCACAGCTATGCTGGATATTCTACGTCGAAGTACTAGTGTGTAAACGTTACGGTGGTACAATTTGAAGAGCAATATACTGGAATTTATTTGAATAGATTTGAAATTTAACATTTTATGTGACATTTGAGGAACGCTGTCTCGTTTTCTATACTCGTATTTGGAAATATTGTATGAAAAAATTATAACCTAGAGTATTTTTTATTTTAAGCATGTTTTAAGTTAACAATAGTAAAAGTCATAAAATTTTCCGTCTTCTGTTCATTTGAAAAGACACTCACTCACTCAGGTTTGGATCTAAAAAAAAATATTAAATAGCGAAATCGAATCCACACTCACCACAATAGCTATACAAACATATATTTTTTTGTAACCATTAATTCTAAACTACTAAATCGCGAAACTTCTTTCCAAGATCGCGATCACCAAAACATTCTTGGTCTACAGCAACTACATAACTTAATATTACTTTTGTCCGCCCAGCATCATACCCGTAGCGTCCGGACCGCCTGCTATGACATCCGCACTTTCCTTTTATGTCTTTTTCATTTTTATTACCCTTCACTCGTAATACCAACTGTTATAGCAAACGATGTTATGGCTTTGTTTTCCTTTTATTGTTGCTTGTGCGTCTTGTTTCATGGAATTTCAATGGGAATTATGGAGCAATTTTGTAGCGTCGGTGGGTGTAGGTTGACTTGTATTATGTATTTTTATATCGTCAGCTAATAGCGAGTAAATATTAAATTTATTATTATTATTTTTGCTGCTTAATGAGACATAACTGTCTGTGTTGTTTAATTTATGCTCTAATTTTGGACGTTAGAAGTAGAAATCGATATAAATATAATACACGAGGGAAGGAAATGAGAGGAGAAGAAGGAAACTTAACAATTTTAGTTACATTATAAAATTTTGTGTATATTGGCACTTATAACAAAATAGACGTTACATACGGACGGATTGACAGACAAATGTATATTATGATAAATAAAAGTTTCGTTTTTGCCATTCGATTAAAAATCTAAAAATGACCAAAATGAATGTAGAAATAAAATTATATCACAATTCATACGTACTCAAACCCAAGTAGGTACTAGGCTTGTTACGCGGCCCCGGATCATTGGTCTACTGTTTTTAAGTGGCCAACTGCATTTCTAAAGGAACTTCAAGTCCTTTCAGTTTAATTTAATTAGATAGCTTTCAATGCAGAACGTGGGCTGCAAGCTTCAGTGTTAAAATGAAGAGAAAATTTTAAGAAACTTACAATTATTTTACTTAAAAATTATATTTTTGGTCTAATTGATGTTTGTGGCTTCGTTATTTTATATAAAAACATCACAAGTTTTATAGGACTTTTGCCTACCACATTTAAAATTGATTTTTAATGACCAGTTGCAATTTCACTTTATATACGCTGATATTTTAAATTAGAATACTAGTTTTGAGTTCATATATTGGAAAATTGTATAAATTTTTTTTTGTACTATTACATCTTGTTCAAAAACAAGAAAAAATTGCATATGTTTTTATTTAAGCTTCAAGCATATATTGCATATGGCGAAAAAAGTAAAAAGAACCAAGTGTTATGACTCACCGTTTTGCGTAATAATAGATTAATTTCAATATCGATTTCAGTAAAACCCATTGCTCTAGAACTTGTATCGAATAAACAGGCAAATTCACACATATGAAGATTAATTGAGACCATTGTTGCGCGTTGGGACAATTAAACTGCATATGTGATGGCGGTTTGATACCCATTCACAGGAATTAATCTTTTTCAGTTCTCCGCTTAGACAGGATATAGACGGGCTCCGTCACTCAACATTCAGTATCACTCAAAAACATCCAACATCCTATAGAGTAGAATCTAATTTAGATTTAGAAATGCAGGATAAATCATGAAGTTAAAAAATATATATATTTTCTCACTACATCCAGGTAGATCGAGGAAACCATGTGTTAAGACACTCGGTTCCCTACTTTCAGCTGAATTTACGAGGCATTGCGTGTTGAGAGGCGAAACTCAAGACCGCGCTTTTGTCTTCGTATCAGAGCGAAGAAATTAAAATATCAATAAATAATAATTCATTTCCCCATTCCCCTTTTCAGAGTGGGAACGTGGCGCGGGGGCAAAAAATGTGACTGTAAAATCGACTGGTTGTGAGTTTGATCCAGACTCCAGGAAATGAAATATTTATTTACTTCTATATTTTCATTTCTTCGCTCTGGTGTCGAAGCAAAGTGCGGCGTTGAGTTCCGCCACTCAACACGCAATGCCCCCAGAACTCGACGGGAAATAGGGAACGGAGTGTCTTAACATTAGGTTCCTTCTGCCTACGATGCTGTGTGCGGGATACAGCGTGAAGCTGATTTTTTGAAATTTATTACGCACATACATGTTACTTATTTCTTTTATTGGTTAATAGTACAAAGAAAATAAAAAAAAAAATGGTAAAACTTCAGACCAAACAGTAAAAATCTAATCCTAAACAAAATGTTCCACAAATTATAATTTTCGCTAGTCTTTATATTCTATTTGTGGCTTCCCAAATTGATTGATATTACTTTCTACATGCAACTGACAGTGTTTTATTTGCGTCACCTGAACCGCAATATTTCAATCAAACATAACGATCATCATCATATTGATACAACCTTTTCATTAATAGTCGGTAAAACAAAAAATATATAGAAATGAATAATATTCACTAAAGCACTATTTGATTACGTTTTTATAGTATACGTCATCTAAATGACACCTTCGTTGTTGTATTTTAGAGATCTTGTTTTTCAGTGTCTGTTTTCGTTTGTGTTTAGTCCCCTTTTTACATTCTTATGTAAATATATTAGACATAATAAAATTAAGTTGTGAACTAACCTAGGATAACTATAGATTATACTAACACTTTTTGTTGTTGTAGTTTTACTGTATATTAGTTTGTGATGTCATGTTTTTTTTTTCAGGTGGTGGTTTATCTAATTGGACCTATTTTTTTACGTTTTATGCAGTCTTTTAAGTGATATTTTCTTTGTTTTTAATTTACCAATCTTCATCGTGTTTCCTCTATTCTACGTGACATTGGTGAAATAAACTGTGCTCTACTGGCACACCTTATAGCCATAAAATAAGAAACAGAATAGACCAGAGATCTTGTAAATTTTTAAATATTTATGTACGTAATGTTGACTTTTGGAAAGTTTGGTTTGGTGTATAGGGTTACTTTTTATTTCATCTCTACATCAAAACAACCGTTTTTAAGTGCACACTTAAGTGTTTACGATACTAAGATCAAACGAACCATTTTAACACTTTTGTCTGTCGGTTTTTTTGTTTGTCCAGGCGAATTTTCTGAATAGCTGAACAGAACTAAAATTTTACGGGATTTACTATCCCTAATCTATCCTATACTATCCTAACAAATGCTATCCTAACATATGCTATCCTAACATATGCTATCCGGACGGACGGCCGGATACTTGACATGGCGCGTGCCATCTCAAGCGATCCCAGGCCCGGCGCTGCCCTCGGCACCTGGAATCTGCCAAAACTGAAATGGGTAAATGGAGTCCCGGGATGCGGAAAGACGACTCACATAGTCGGGAACTTCGATGAGGAAGCAGAAGTAGTTGTGACCACCACAGTCGAGGCCGCCGAAGATCTTAAGGAGAAACTGGCGCACCGCCTTGGAGAAAGAATCAGGAAAAGGGTGCGCACAATGGCCTCGGTATTAGTAAACGGCTTTAAAGAGGGCATCGTAATAAACCGACTAACGGTGGACGAAGCCCTCATGTGCCACTTCGGGGCCATCGTTATGGCGGCAAGACTGTCAGCAGCGGAGGAGGTCACCCTCATCGGAGACATCAACCAGTTGCCTTATATCGACAGAAACAACCTGTTCGACCTAAGGTACTGCCGACCAAGCCTGACGACCAACATCACAAGTGAATTGTCATGCACGCACCGGAGTCCAATGGATGTAGCTTTTGCCATCGCCGAAGTGTATGACCACATCTACTCCTCGAACCCCATCGTCCACTCCCTCAAAAGGGAAAGGTTCACAGGCGCGCAAATACCATCTAGCTGCGCGGATACCCTATACCTGGTTCATACGCAGGAGGAGAAGAGAATTCTTATGGATCAGGGGTATGGTACCGGTGCATCGTCGCGCGTCCTAACCATCCACGAGGCGCAAGGACAAACCAGAGAGCATGTCATCATCGTCCGAGTCAAAGGCGTGAGGATCCGCATCCATGAAAGCATCCCTCACGCAGTCGTCGCAGTAACGAGACACACCAACACCTGTGTCTATTACTCCGACGACGGTGGTGACGCCATCGGCAATTTCATCAGCCGAGCGATGGGGGCCTCAGCGAGGACAATCCTGGAACATAACCTTCGCATGTCTATGACATCGCGGGACAATGTGGTTATGGAGTCACTGGTGAAAAGGCTCCAAAACCAGCACAGAAAAGTCACACAGTCGTCGAATTAGCAATGTATCCTAGCAATGTATCATAGTTAATAGTGTAAAAAGGGGAAAAAAAAATAATAAAAAAAAATAAAAAAAATAAATAAATAATAATAATAATAATTATAATTATTATTATAATAATAATAAATAAACGTAAAAAAATAATAATAATAATAATAATAAATAAACATAAAAAAAAAACGTATTCCTTAACAAGACTTATAAGCCTAATATCCCAATAATACTAACTAGTTAATTGTAAGAAATTATTTAACTTTAAACACATACACATATTATACTAAACCTAAGTAGTAGTAGTAACTAGTTAACTATAAGAACCAACTTAATTGTAAACATATAATACAAAACTAACAATATGGATATTATTAATTAAAAAAAAAAAAAAAACAATTCAGTCAGTGTGGATACTCAACTTAGATTTAAGTTCATAGTTTTAATAAGATCCCGATTTGTTTGAGAAACGCCGAATAATTTTAATAAAGTTGCATATAAAAAAGGCACGGGCATACTGCGCCCGTGGATGTTGTTTATTTAAAAAAAAAAAAAACATATGCTATCCTAACAAATGCTATCCTAACATATGCTATCCTAACATATGCTATCCTAACAAATGCTATCCTAACATATGCTATCCTAACATATACTATCCTAACATATGCTATCCTAACATATGCTATCCTAACATATGCTATCCTAACATATGCTATCCTAACATATTTGTTGCTCCATAGCTTCCTCTATCCGTCAGTGTAAGTCCGATAAAAATTCAAGTTGGTTCAACTATTGCGACATTATCTACTATAATTTTTGGGATCAAAATTTAAATAGAATCTCAAAAGATTTGAATTACGATTTTTAACAGTATAGATAATCATACTAAAATAAATAACCGGTTGTCTCTAATTGACTTTAATAATATTAATTTTAAAGCAGCCTGCGAAGCGGCGCGGGGGCTGCTAATCCTTATTTAGAAATTATGACTAGTGAGAAAAAAAACATTGACAATAAATATTTACTGTATACAATTAAAGTTATTCTTCCTAATTGTATGTAAAAAAGTAACAAATAAACAACTTTTACAAAAAAAATCTAATTAGATATTTTTAAATCTTACGTCGTAATAATTACATATCTAGAATATTGTACATGAAAAAATAGCTTACGCTGTATCCTGCACGCATCAGGGCAAGCAAAGATAACCTAGTGTTAAGACCCTCTTCTCCCCACTTTCCGCTGAATTTTTCGAAGCATTGCGTGATAAGAAAGGACGCCGGGCTTTTGCGTTGGTGCCAAAGCGAAGAAATGATGATATTATTAAAAAATAATTAATTCCCTCGAGTGGAGATCGAACCCACTGCCCCTGCGCCACGGCGATCTCATTTACTCTATATCTTTTTCAAATATTACTATGAAAGTAGAAAATATATCAGTGGACTTAAGAATTTTCATCAAAGTAAACTTTAATATCGATTTATATGCTGGTTCAAAATGTATTGCTGTTCAATGATTACGAGTAACCAATATTTTATTACTAGACTACTCCGCTAGTTCCTATATAGATATTTCGTATATAGCAAGATTCGAAGTCGTGCATCTTGGATACTGTCCAAGTGTTGTAGCCAATTAAGCTGGACGTTGAAATCCTATCATATTTTTTTCTAAATAAGGTTTCATTTGGACCGTATCTAATATTCTCAATTTTTTCACATATTCGCGAACGTAAACGTGACAGGTTGTGAGTTCGATACTCATTCGAAGAAATGTAATATTAAATATTTTCATTTCCACGCTCTGGTAACGAGACAAAGCGCAGCGTTGACTTCTTTCAAGCAATGCCTACAGAATTCGGCAGAAAGTGTATTAGCAGCAGGTTCCCAAGTTTCCTCTACTTTCCCTGCTATGTGCGGGACACAGCGTGAATCTAAAAAAAAAATTATATATTTATAATCAGCCGAACGGAGTGTTATAAAACTAGGCTCTTTATGCATACCGTGCTATGTGGGCTAAAGAATAAAAAAAAAATTACATCATTTACATACATAAATTTTTGCTGTATGCCATAGCCGAAGCTGTAGGACACATACATACGAGTATGTACATCTAAGACTAAGTACAACGTTATACGGAAAGTTAATTATTAGAGTGAATCTGAGAACGTTTCATTATGATGTAAGGAAGAATTATTGTGCTTTCCTGTCCAACTGACTCTTGATAGACAACATATTTATTATATATAAATGTACATAGATTTTTGTACTTTAATTAAGTGTTAATTATATGTAGGTACGTGGGACCAGATCTCGAGGCTAGTAAGAAAGTTTATTTTTATACTAAAAATATTTGCTTAGATTTTTTATAGAGATATTTCCCATTTCCGCCCAATTGCCATAACACTGCGTATACAGTGTATAACTGATTCGCCGAACACCTTTCATTTATATATTTCATCTCAGCTCATGTTCAGCTCATGTTGTGTATAGTGATAAGAACCTTTTATCGCTATAATCGGGAGTATCCCAAAATATTTTAGAGATTTAGAGGTAGCAGAGTTAAAAAATTCATATTGTGCCTTCGGAAGGTATCATTCTAATAAGATATTTACCATCAGAAGGTTATTTAAGTTACTGGAAACTCGACTATATTGCATAACTCGACTATAACCACAAATTGTCATTAGTTATAATAAAAGGAAGAAAGCATAAAGGCACCGTCCAGCCGCAGCACCATGAATTCCCACCAGACTACCACTGCAACTGCGTCTTTATTGAACCCTCCGGGACGTTTATGTGTGATCTTCCTGAAGGTACTTGTTACGCTTGTTTATATTAAAATTATAATCTGATAATGGTGAATGTAGATTGATTTGTAAGATCAATCTAAATCGTTAGAACGAGCGAACTACCGCGGGACTAAGGATATGATAAGTTAACGTACGTCACACACCCAACAGTCATGTCTCTGAGTGGGAATCGAACCCACAACTTACACTTACAGTCAAACTCTACTCGCGACTACCTTATTTTATTTTACAAATCTTTAGTCAGAGATACGTGAATCTTTATTATATTAGCAGTAAAATTCTTAATACAAGTTTAAATTCAATTTCTTTAGAAGATGTTTGCAAATGCTTAATCGTACTTAATTAATTCTATCGAATTAGTCGAGGCCTTATCTAGTTGAAATTTGGATAAACTCATCATTTTCACTTTGGCTACGGTATTTAATTTTATTTTTCTGAACGAGACCTTTTATGTTTTAACATTAATAAGGTTTAACACGTTTCACGTCGCGTTTCTCAATTAATATTGTAAAACATTTTAGTATATGGAAAATTTTGAAACACTACAGAAACAGTACGGAAAAAGTTAAACAGAAATGTTGTGGTAACAGTGGGTTTGAAAATATATAATAGAAATAAAAGTCAAGAATGTAACAATATATAAGTATGTTATGAAAAATATCGACTGCACTTGCTTCTAATGCATTGTTTTTTATCATGTTTGTAGTGTTTTTTTATCCGAAATAGCTCTTAAATTAAGAGAGTTGTGGGGTTTACAATCCTTAATGTCTATGTTTTCGGTATCTTTATAAAATTTCAATTAAATATATAAAATTTAAAATGACCTATAAGATTATTATTATTATAAATATTATTTTTATTTAATTTTGGAAAATATGAAATGTAATAAAGATTGAAGTTTTTTTAAAAGCGTTTTGCGTATACCACTTCCTTTAATTGCCAACTTAAGCTAAATTTATTATGGACATATTGCTTCGTTACCTATGTTATAAGTTACAAGCAAATTAAGTATTGGAACATATTTCAAAATTTCGGATAAAAAGCTATACAATCACAATAATAACAATTTATTCGAAACCAGTGCAGCTTTAAGATACTTTAATATATCTAAAAACCATATATTCTCGTATTTCTTTAATGAAAAAATCACATTATATTTATGAGCGTTAAAAAGTTATTATATTAAAAAGGATATTACATACATATCTAATAATATACATTGAATATAATATCATTCACAAATCTAATATTGATGTTTCATATATAAAAATTATATTTAAATTAGATGAATATTTGATTTAACGCGGTGGTGAGCTTTCATATAGTACTCAGGGACTAATATTTTTATAATATAAGATTTTATTAATCTGATTAATCAAACTGTGACTTTAAATTCTGCCAATTACCATAATAATTCTGAGTGAACAGAAAATAGAAAAAAAAATTCTTACCTCTTTCTTTTTATAAATGTTGATATAAAAATATATATCGACCAAAAATATTAAGCTGGACTAGAGTTAGATGAAACTAATATTAAATAACCTCCTGGAAAAGATAAATAGTACGTAGTCGCTTGAGAAATTTCCAACATAAATCTTCTATATATATTATGAACTTACCGTCGTGAGAATCGTAGATGAAAATAACACTCGTCCAGCCGTAATAAGTAATGGTGTCGATAACAGCCTTATGGTAGTCCGGACGGAGGCTCACGGCGTAGTCAATCAAACCAGATGTCGGGGGAAGTACCTGGAAATATATAAGTTGAATTGCATTCTACGAATTTTGATGTATGAAGAAATGTGGAAATATTTTGGTTTTTTATAATGTTATGTTACGTTCCATATGCCAGTCAGCATATAACGAAAATGCCACAGTGATAGCCTAATATGATATTCTGTTTTTCCATGTTTGCCCTGACAGTATGAAGTAGCAGAACTTAAAGCCGCTCTCTGTCACACCCCAGCGGAGAAATTCAATTCTTTATTTTTTCTCATTTATGTAAGCAATTTTTAAAAGAATTTTAGCTAAAATGCTTCATAAGCAAAACATAAAAATTTGTTCTAATACAAAAGTAAGTGTCAGTCTGTAGAAGTAATAGACGTCTGTCTGTTAGTAAGGTTATTAAGCCACTATACTGATTGTAATGAAATTTGATTGCGAGAAAGCTTCCAAAATAGGAAAATATATTATAGACTTTCTTCTTAGATTCTCATGTTTTTTTTTATTCCTTTTCAAATCTATGTATATGTCCAATCCAAATCTATGTGTATTTCTTTCTTTCCAAATCAATGTATATGTAGAATATAAATTTAATAAAAGTTTTTATACATGTTGTTTCATAAAAATATTAGGAATATTTTTATAAACAATATTTTTCATACAACTATACAATTTAAAACGTTATTCGGTAATATTATAAGCCTGGATGCTTTTTTGTTCATGCGTACTCGTATATTTTTATGTTTTTATTAACTATGTAGTTCAAATATAGAACTTATTATTGTTTCTGAACTAAATAATCGTTTTCAATTTAAACACATTCTTAAATTAAAAAACACAATTATCTCTAAATTAACTCTACAATCATTCACATTACTCTACATTGAGGCTGTCGTGGCGCAGGAGCACAAGGGTGTGACTGTAACGCGACGGTCGCGGGTTAGATCCCCACTTGAAGGAATGAATTATTGTTTATTAATATTTTTGTGCGTGCGCTAAGTGCGCAAATGCCTTGAAAATTTGGCGGAAGGTGATGAACGGTGTGTCTTACCACTATGTTCCCTTTGCCTACCCTACTGTGTGCGGGATACAGCGTGAAACTGTTATGAAAATAAAACTCTACAATCAGTATTTCCGTGAAGGACATTAGAACTACGACTTTCACTTTTAATATAATGGACCTCCTTTTAAAATATCAAAATCCCATATTCCTTGATATTATCGTTAACGTTGATATATCAACTTGTGGCAATATCCTGTGTTTACCACCAATAGTTCGGTTTGACTGCGGCGAACCATAATTATACCCAGCTGTACAAAATGTCATATTAGCGGCCGCTACGGCTATAAGCGTATAGTAAGCTAAAAAGTAAACTACCTATTATTATTAATGATATCCCTAAAATATACTTAATAAATTTTATATTATTTTTAGTGTGTGTTTTTAATTTTTTGGTCTTCTTCTTTTAAGGTATTAAAAGAATAAAAGTAGTTATAGGATCACTTTGATGTTCGGCTATCATTTTGATAGGACTGTTTATCTCTGAAAACATCCTAAAACTGTGCTGACGTTTCGCCGTCTCATAAATGCAGTAAAGGCTCCATTAACCCTGTTATCTTCAGCAATACACCGTTCCACATCCATCTCGTACTGCTTTCTCCATCTCTACTGAACATACTTCCCAAATATGCCACCTCATTCGCTTGTTCTAATATCTTACCACTTACACTGATCTTGCATTCCGTCCTTTCTTCATCTCTTTCAAGAACCAGAAGTGAAGAGAGAGATCATAGAAAATATTTATTATAAATGTATGTTTGTATAGAGGCCAGTCGTGGCGCAGGGGCACAAAGTGTGACTGTAAAACCGAATTTTTGTGGGTTCGGTCCCCACTCGAGGAGATGAAATATTTACTAACATTTGTATTTCCATTTCTTCGCTCTAGTGTCGAGGCAAAGCGCGGCGTTGAGTTCTGCCACTCAACACGCAATGCCAATGCGCAATCCAGAATTCGCCAGAAAGTGGCAAAAGGAGTGTTTTAACACTAGGTTCCCTCTGCCTACCCTGCTGTGTGCGGGATGCAGCGTGAAACTGATTTATTTATTTGATTTTATATTTGTAGTTCACTTGCATCCTGCTGACATGCATCGTATAAATTTTACGGAAACCTCGATGGACGAATCCAACTCGCACTTTACCAGTTTTAACCGGATATGTGCATAAGTTATCAATTATGTGAGCATAACTAATATTGATACTGCATACCAATATCGATCTCAAATAAAACTAAGTATATTAGAAAGATACGCAAAACAAAAGTTATTGGAAATGCAAGGTAGATTATCTTTTTTGCAATAAACACATCTGAAATTGAAATTAGTTTTTATAAAGTTTGTTCTTTAGCTATTAAAATGTAGGATTCATGTATATTATATGTATTTATATATATTATATTATTTAAAAGCCAGTCCTGGCGCAGGGACATAAGCGCGACAGGTTGTGGCTTCGATTCCCACTCGAATCGAAGCCACAACCGTCGCGATTACAGTCATAATTATAATAGTGTACAACAGTTAGTGAAGTAACAGAAAAGGCAACATTTAAGAAATCATTTCTTTTACATAGTACAGTAATTCTAAATAATAATATTGTGAAATATAAATAAGTGTAAGAAAATTCATGTGATATAATGATAAAGTACGAAGGAGAGCTCCGAAAATGTTCTATAGGAAAAGTTTTCAACACAACTTTTACGTCTATCGTCCTATGGTCCCAGAAACAAACAGAACAAATATAAAGTTTTTGATACCTTGAAATTTAAACCGTTGCTTATGTTACCTTAAAAGGTTTCTCGTCTTTTATATCTGGGTTTATATATTCATATACGAATATTTCTCTTTCAAATATTTCGCAAATTTTTTGGGACCCTAAATTCGAAACTTCAATGGGGTATCCATCTCCTCCATCTATCTTCTCTTGTGGGTAGATTCAGACCTGCTGTTTACGCTGTTAGTAAACTGAGACAACTTACGGATGTTATTAGTGCTCCAATAGTTTACTTCAATGATTTTAATAGCATCTTTTGAAGCTGTCCCGTACAGTTTCAAATTCCATTTACAGCTTGGGGGAAGTTTCTAAAAAAAAACGAGTGTTCATACGGTATGTTTACATTATTATTTTGCTTGTTCGCAAAAATATTTATAATTATTTAAAGAACAGTGATAGATACGATATTAATAGAAGAAACAAAACAGTCAAAATAAGGCCTTCACGGAGTGCAACGCTTGTGGCTGCAATGCAAGAGGTTGTGGATTTGATTGGAAGAATGTTTTTTTTTTATGGAAAAGACAAGGAACGGTCACCGGGTAAGTGATTACCGCTGTCCCGTGTAATGTCCCAGGTACCCCCTACCTACTGTGCTATATGCAGGATACAGTGTGAAACTAAAAAAAAATGTAAAAAATAAAAACAAGCTGTCAAATCTTAGTTTGGTAAATGTATATAATACATATGTATAATAAAATACTCCAAGTGATTTTAGACTTACCACTTGAACAATTCAAAGCCAAAGTAAAAAAAAATGTAGATATCATTATAAAATAATAATAATGCGTGGGATACACTGTTATTGATTTACTTGAGAAGCTAATAATGAGATTAATACATTTATTCTAAATTATATTTTGAAAATAGCAATTCTCTCTTCTCAGCAGAACTGCCTTTTGAGCTGGTGGTATTTCCTGTAGTAGTGTCAGCTACTGATATTTCAGTAATTTAACGATTCAACAGTGCTTGTAATGACCTAACTGAATAAAGAATATTTAGATTTTGATTTTGAATAATAACCTTAATAACTCAGTTCTTGAATATAACTAGGATGTTTTGAAATGGCGTCGCAAAGCGAGTTTTTGGAAGTTTTAATTATCGTGTTTACGCTTGCTTACAATTATTTTTTTTCTTTCCATCCTGGTTGCAAACGTATGAATACTATCATAATAATTAATTAAGCAAGAAATATTATACGAAAAAAATATATTTTATTAAAAGCTATAATTGATTAACTAGTAGTAGTACTAGTAGTAGTAGTATTCCCAATAAAAAATTGTAAACATTAAGTGTGTAAATTATATATTTTTTGTTTTGGTCGATTTTCAGCATTTCGTACTTGAAAAGAAAGAAATGGAATCTGTGTGTCTGACTGCCTATCTCTCCGTCGGTCAAGACTATTCATCTTTAGATTGCGTGGAAGTATCAAGATGAAACTAATATCCAATCTACGGTCTATGGTCCCTTAGAACAAAGAAAAAAAATAAGCTTTCTAAGTCAATGCAATCAATAAATAAGCGCATTTATACGTACTTTTTCTTGCATTTTATATGTAATTCGGCTTGTAAGCAAAACATATACGGTACTTATTTGCAATTCGTTTGACTCAAAATAAGTTAACACGTCTGAAAACTTAAATTTGTCTACTTTCCGATGATTTACAGCCATGGAATTAATAAGTGGTGGTCTGGTGGTCAACTCGTACTTAATAGATTATCTTTTTAAAATGCTGAACATTGAGTCATAAAAAAGGGGTACTCGTACATTAAAAAAGGATTATGATATTCGAATTACACAAAGAATAGATTTTTTTTTGAACAGTTGATTTCTCCAGTTTTTTTATCGGTTAGTAAATTAATATAAAAAAATCTTATTTAAAACTCATTTATTTAAAATAAACTTTTATTTACGCCCTTAAAAGATAAAAAAAAGATTTAAATTACATTAAACCTATTCATTTTACATTTTTTTATTTAGCAAATTAACTTTACAACAAATATAACATAAAATGTTGAAGTTTAACTTACATTGTTTTGAGAAAATTAATTTAATGCTTAAAAACACTTAAAACAACCAGAAACAGATTATGATGCGGGCAGGACTTCAAAAATAATTTTGAAAGGGAATATCTAAAAACCTTTACAATAAAATTATGAGATATGTATATTATCAGTAAGAAGAGAAGAAGAGACGTATCTAGCATGAATTTGCTATCTTTAGGTAAAAAATATATATTTTTTGTAGAGTAGTAGTACAATTTACGTAATATCCCTATTTCTTCGCGTTGTATTTCTCGTATGGCTTGAGCTACATTACCGTCAAGAAAAAATAAAGAATAAAGATGAACGTAAAATAAAGATGAACGTTTTCAACTATGCCATCTTGACCTTTGACTTTTTTACAGACAGCAGATATTGTTACTTTTACCCTATGATACTCGAATATCGATAGAGCATAAAACAAATAATAATTTCGTAGAAATCTTGTATCGTTTACTAAAATCCCATATTAAAAAGAATAAAGAGGTGAAATTTTAATATTTCTTGCTTGGTTGATTCCTTCCTTGAAATAGGAAGAATGAAGTGAAAACAGGAAGAAGTGTCATCCATACCCCAATGAGTGTGCAACTTATCGTTAACCGTTGAGGAGTTCTCTCGTCTGGAGCCAATCCCGGCAGCAGCATCGGGTCATGCTTATCGAAAACATGCATTATCATCGGATTAAATTTCAATTCAATTGGACAAGTAACTTGCAAGACTCCATCTTCACATACAACGTTGTATGCCAAGTTAAATAAAACCTAGTAAAAATTAGATTGCTTCAGATATGTTGTAGAATAATCTTTCATGACTATTCTGGTTATATAACTTTAAATTGCAACAATGTCAATCAATATGTAAAATGGTACAGATTCATATGAAGTAAACATCTTTACGCTTTTATCGACATAGCTGGGTAGGCCGACGGAAACTAGAGTTAAGTTACTCCATTCTCCACTTTCCACCGAATTTTCGAGATCAAGAACCCAACGCCGCGCTTCGGTTATCAGAGCGAAAAAAATATAATAGATGGACGTGGTTACACACCTTAAGGATCGAAGCGACGCTGTTCCACTGCGCCACGACGGTCTCACATCTTATTAGACTTAATTAACTTTATAAAACAGTATTAGATTATCTCATAATTGTAAAATGCATCACAATATCGTTATAACTAAACTCACAAACGAATCTAATTTAATTTGGTATATCCATTTAGAGACGTTCGACTTAACAAATTAAGACGCTTCGTCATTTATAAGAAAATATTAAAAATTAAATCTTCTTGGAAATTGTTTCAAAGAAAAGGAACCAACCTAAATTATGATTAACCTTTTTAAGAGAAACGAAGTAGAGAGTAGAATATTTTTTGCAAATTTTTAGCTACACTCAACAAAAAAATGGTTTATTTATGTTTTTAAAACAAGAGATCAGTGTCGCTTGGAAAATTGGGATTTTTTTGTGTGAATCACAAATAAACACTTAATTTTTTGTTTTAATAGATATGACTATTTGAAAAAATAAATATATATATATATATATATATATATATATATATATATATATATATATATAAAAACTTATAACTGTTCTTTATTATAAAGTAATATATTTGGCATGACAGAATTGTTTGATGATAGGTAATCAAAGACCGAGGTGCTCCCGCAGAATTTGCAAGCAAAATTTAGATGAAAAATGTCGTACTTCCTTACAAAATATTGCTCCATAACGTTTAGAATTGCATATAATGATTTTTAGCGCTTTCCCGCAAAGTGACAATTTCCTTGATGACATAATCTTGAAGACGGAAAGCAACTTTTTTTTCTTTCTTGTTAGATAATCCATGTAACAAGTACATGAAGCATATAAAATAAGTCAAATAGGCTAGTTTTTGTGTTACTTCAATTGTATAGCATACCCTTTTTAATATTTTTAAAGCGTTATTCAGGATTTAGAAAAAAAAACTTTTTAGAAAGCGTTTAAAAGTTTGTACGTAGCAGAATTTGAACCCGCGCCTATTAGAAACTGTCCAAGCGCTCTGGACACTAACTTTTTTACAATAAGATAAGTATAAGATTTTTAAATTCCTATCTTCCTTATAACGTGGGATCTAAAAAAGCTAAATCTCTTCGCTGTTGACTTGGAATGCTTCCTTTGAACTATATAACAGAATACAGAAACTAAGGTGTGACGATAAATGCGTATTATCAACTACTAGATAAATGGCTTCATATAATATATCTACATACGCGACCACGACATTTATACGATTTTCTTGCAATTTATTTTCATTTCTTCGGCCTGGTGTCGAGACAAAGCGCGGCGTTGAGTTCTGTCACTCAACACGCAATACCACCAGAATTCGGCAGGAAGTGGGGAAGACTAGGTTCCCTGTGCCTACCCTGCTATATACGGGATACAGCGTGAAGCTGATTTATTTGATTTTTTAAATATAATATAACTTTTAAATCATTCAGAAACGACGTTCGAAAGCACTGTAACTGTAATTATGAAAGCAAAAACGTTCCAAAATATTTGAGTGAACAGGTGAAACGGTGATAAGGCTAATCTAGTTGTAAATTGGTTTTACTCCTGCCATATTGTTAAAATTATAGCGATAGTTTTGAAGTCGAGAAGGAGCCGTGGGGAGTCACTAGTGTCTCGTAATGGGAGTTTAAGGCATGTGCAACCCGTTTGCGGTCTCATACTATTGCAAGGCCAAACTAATTTGCGGCTGGTGTAATTTATATACATTTCACCTAATATTTATGTAACTATTACTGGTTCATTAAATTTTACGTTAATTATATAGGGACATATCGGTCTTGATGGATATATTCGTATGCGCGTCCATTCGGATTTCTCTTCTGTTAATAATGTTTCGTAATTAAACTAGGATATCAGGATTAAATTAACTAAAATGGTAAGTTGTTTTAAGTTTGATTTGGATATAATTATTGCTTTTTCTGACGTTATTTTAAACTTAATACAAAAGTTAAAAAAGTAAAAAAGTGAGATAGAATAAAATGTTTATGTAATTCCAATAATATATTTAAATTATTACTCGTCCTTCGAATTTGATGTAGGAGACAGTGAAATTTAAAAATAAAACATGCTTTTAGTTTTTGACGAATTTTATAAATGTTGCTTGATATTGGGTTGGACTTTAAGCACTTTATTTTTTTGCTATAAGTAAACTTCACAAGTCATAACTCGCAAATTTAAGTTTGTGAACTTTTACTAGCTTTACTTTCTGCTGACCTACTTGTACTTGACCTGTTATTTTTTGTGCTTCACGCTGTATCCCGCTTACAACAGGGTGATATAAGAAGCATAGTGTTAAGACACACGTTCCGTCGTCAAATTTTCAAAATCGCCTCGACTAGCTACTTTTTTTATAATTTCAATTATTTTCTATCACTGGTTACATTATTATCATTTAAACCAACGCGTTAATATATAACATTAATAAGGAAGAAGTTAAGTTATAAAAGATTCCCAAATTTATTCTCATGTCATTTTTAAGAATGTCTCTTTTATTTTACTATGGCTTTTTACCTTTTCGGCTTCTTGACACAATTTATCTGGCTCCCAAAGAAATTTAATTTTAAGGTAGAGGACAAAATCGTCTTTGATCTTTTAAGCTTTTGGAATACACGGCGATGGGTCAAATGTATGAAATAGGAATTTGTGAAAACTTCGACATAATAAAATTAGTATGCAAAAGCTGAAAGTGTTTAGTTGCGTAAGAAGATTGGTAAGACTAAAATATGAATTTTGAAAAGTCAAATCAATAATACTATCTTCTTATAACAGTATTAATTTTTAACATTGGTAAAACATATTAATATTAGTTGATTATTTCAAAGAATAAAATGCAATACAAGCAACAAAATACAACAAGAGAACCTAATAGTATATCACTGTGTTTTCTATCCTGTATAAAAACAGCAACTTACGCTGCGGAGATCGAAGTCTGATTTTCTTTGGCCATACCGAAGAAATAAAAGTATTTTTAATTTAAACTTTCTACCAGATTGAAATCAATCGCAAATAGCTAAATACTTCCCAATTGTGTTAGAATTGCGTTACAATATGCAATTCTAATGATATATCGCTTATTTAGTGCAACACCGACGTAATTGCATTTTCTTCAAAATAAAAATATTAAATGTGTCAATTTCTGTAGCAAGATTATTAACAAAAATTTGATCGCGTCTCCGGCAATTTTTCAAAAAGTGCAGTTACGCCATTTCGTGACCGTATAAGCTGGTAACTCTACTTAAGTATTAGTTTTGTACCTAAACAATAACGATTCCATTTAAATAATATTTTCCATATATAAATACATAGTAACAGTATCCCGCAAATAGCAGTAGCCTAAATAACCTAGTGTTAAAACACTCTGTTTTCTTCCTACCATAGCGGAGAAATAAAAATATAAATTTAAATAAATATTGAATTTCCTCAAGTGGAGATCACAGTGAGGCCAGTCGTGGCGCAGCGGCAAGAGGTGTGACTGTTAAACCGACTGGTTGTGGGTTCGATCCCCACTCGAGGAGATGAAATATTTACTTAAAATTATATTTCCATTTCTTCGCTCTGGTGTCGAGGCTAAGCGCGGCGTTGAGTTCTGCCACTCAACACGCAATGCCTCCAGAATTCGGTAGAAAGTGGGGAACGGAGTGTCTTAACACTATGTTCCCTCTGCCTACCCTGCTGTGTGCGGGATACAGCGTGAAACTGATAAATGGAGATCAAACCCACAACCGTCGCGTTACAATCGCAATCTTGTACCTCTGCGCCACGGCTGCTCTCAAGTACATTATATCAAGCAGTATTAAGCTTAAGATACTATTTAGTGTTTGAATATTTAATATGACATAAACCGCAGTCTATGTGTAATCTAACATCTAGATGCATTTCTGTCTAATTTCTGATTCACTATTGTCTTAGGTTTGAACAGCATCTTCATCAAGACGGATTACGACTATATATATTAATCTTCCGTAAATTATAAAGTATATTATGTAATTGAGGGTATCGTGGTGCAGTGGAGTGACTGATTGTAGTTAGATGTGATTAGAAGTTTGATTATCGAAAAATTATTGTAGAGGCCAGACAAGTAAGCGTGATACTGTAAATGTGACAGGTTGTGGGTTCGATATCCACTCGGGAAAATGAAATATTTAATATTTTCATTTTCTACGCTACGATTTTGAGGGAAAAGGGGGAAAACGCGGTGTTGATTTCCGCTACTCAACGCAAAATGCTTCCAGAATTTGGTGAAAACTGACTTTACTCTAGGTTCTTTCTATCTACACTGTAAATGTGAGATATGAAGCAATATATATATTGTTAGCGTATTCGTGTAAAAGAGGGTAGATTTAGGTGAAAAATAACTATAAAAGCAGTGGAATTGTGTCAATCGGGAGCCACTTGCTGGTGAGTGACGGCCCCTATTGAAAGGAAACTAGTGTGAAGTATTGTCAGTAGGTGATACATATCACTTATTGCAATTACATAGTATCTCTTTCAAAATAGTTTAGAATCATATAGACGATGTGTGTTTTTAACGTGTTTCTTTAAAAACGTTACTCGCTTCCGATTTCTAACAATATATATAATTTTTTGTTATGTAAACATCATTATGAGTACTTCTCTGTGAATGCTTAGCTTTACTAGCTAAAAATACTAAAACATAAAAGCTTATTTTGTTTTTCGTTTGTCTGTCCAGACTAATTACAGTGAGTGCCAGCGCCCGCCGGCCATACGTTTTAGGGTACACCGCGAATTTTTGTAGTACATTTGAAAAATTTCATTATTTTAAAGCAACGTACATACTAATGTTTATACACGTGCTTATGCTTAGACTCTTGAAAGTAACTTCTTCTTAGTGTTAAGCCTGAAGTAGCAAAATTCACAAAATATATAAGAAGTTATTATTTGAAAATGTTTTCTGAATAAATAGTAGGTCGTGTTTTGGATTCGAACTTTAACTAATTTTTATTTGTGTATAAAGAACAACGTGATAATTTTTTAGACAGAATCCTTCTGTCCTGATAGAGAGCGGAATATTCCGCTCTCTATCAGGAAACCTCCATCCTCCACTTTCCGCTACTTCCCTTAACATTAAGTGTTTATTTTATCTTAATCAGTTGTCGTTGTCGTTGTCGAGGTTCCAGGTGGAAGGTTGAGAGCAGAGTGACGCTAGGTCTCTCTGCCCCTGCTGTATGTAAAATACAATCTTACCTTTTCAGGGAACCACGGTGTCACGAAGGGAACTTGGAACGTGTTAGTATAGGAGTGTAGGGTGTCGAATGAATCCGGGGCAACAGCGCCTAGCATGGAGACCACGCCGCGAGAGAACTGGTTGCATACTGAAACAATAATTGTATATTTAATAATATTTTAATGTATAGAGGCTGTCGCGGCGCAGTGACACAATCGTGTGTTAAGTAAATGTGACGGTTGTGGCTTCGATTCCCACTCAGGGGAATTAGGTTATTTAATTTTTTAATTTTCTAGCTCTAATAACAGAACGAAACGCGACGTGGAATGACGTCACTTAACACGCAGTATCTTAAAATTCGTTTTAACACTCATTTTGTTTAACCTGCTATATAATGTAAAAAATCTAAACATCTATATAATATAATATTATATAACATATGCTATGTTAATTAGCAAACATTAGGCCAACATAAGAACATTTAAAAATCTAATAGAAATAAGTTTTTTTAAAGAATAAATATTTTTAAAAAATAATAATATTCTAAAAATATAATAACAGTAATAAGATAAGGTTAACTGTAATTAGCTTGTAATAAAGTTAGCCTAAACTAAGTACTCCCACGAATGTAATAATGTCGCTAAAGATCCTTGTAAGGAAATCTTTATTTCTTGGAATAGTAGAATTTTCAATATTTGATGAAAAACTAAATATTTAACAGGCTTCCATTTTGTACATGTAATTTCATATTATATAACAATTTAATAACTAGTTCAATCAAAATATAGGCCATATATACGTTAAGGTTGTTTAATTTGGAATGAAAAAAAACAACCTTTGAAAACAATTTTTTTAACAAATAAATAAATTTTATCGATTTTAATGCTTCACGCTGTATCCCGCATACAGCAGGGTAGGCAGAGGGAACCTAGTGATAAGGCATACCGTTCCCTACTTTCCGCAAACTTTTTCGAGGCATTGCGTGTTGAATGGCGAAACTCAACGCTGGACTTTCACTTTGTTGCTAGAGCGAAGAAATGAAAATATTAAGAAGTAACAATTCAAGAATTAGAAAATATTAAAATTGATAAAAAAGAAATCATTTAAAAATATACTTCCCCAGCCATATAAAAACAGAATTTTATTTCAAGTTCACTAAGCTATGATCATTTTTACGAAATGAAGTAATTCAATTAACTAACGAGAATGAATAAATCGAATAGTATAAAAATAACAAGGCGCAAAGTTGTCTTTGCAAAGCGTGTATCAACATTGTACGAGAAACGTGAGAAGTAGCAATTGGTTTGTGTTTATCTCTATTTTTATATTTATTTGATTTTATTAAAATAATTGAGGTCGTGGCGCAGCGGCACGAGGTTTGACTGTATAACCGACTGGTTGTGGATTCGATCTCCACTCGAGGATATGAAAATTTACTTAAATTTATATTTTCATTTCTTCGCTCTGGTGTCGAGGCAAAGCGCGGCGTTGAGTTCCGCCACTCAACACTAAATGCATCCAGAAATTGGCGGAAAGTGGGGAAAGGAGTGTCTTAACACTAGGTTCCCTCTGCCTACCCTGCTGTGTGCGGGATACAGCTTGGAACTGATAAGAACAATTACAGTTGAAATTGTAGGACATTCTCATAAACGGTCTTCGGTTCCGCCCGTCCGTCAAGGTATTTATCTCAAGATCTCGTGGAGGTATCAAGCAAAAATTAGTATCAAATATGTAGAAGTCTATGGTCCCTTGAAGGTAAAGCACAGTAAAGTATTTAATTCAATGCAATCAAAAGATACTAGCATTTTCTACATCTTTTTTGCTGTGTATTGTATGAAACTCGCGGCATAATCAAATCCTTCAGGGTGCTTTCCGTGGACCTACATAATAATGACATTTTACACTAATTGAGAACTTATAATATAAACTAAGGGAAAAATCTGAAAAGTGAAAATTTAATAATTATTTCATGAAAAAAAAATTACAAACTTATATTTGTAGTTCATTTCATACAAAAGGAGTGCATATACCCGCAAACTAAAGTTTATCTATTTTTATAGATTATTAATTCCCTTAGACCTAAAATTCTGAAATTAAGGTTATTTTTATAATTTAATCATTTATAGGACTTTTATTACGACGACGATTTATGAAATTCGTGATTTTTTAATTTTGTTTCACTAACTAAACGAATAAAAAAGTATGTATTATACATAAACGCTACAAAAAACGCTACTTCTAAATAAAAATTTGGAAACAATATTTCTATAATTTTGTTTATTTTTAATAAACAATAAAAATATATTAGAAAACGCTGGTTGTAGTCTCGAGTCTACATGGAGGTATAAGTGTCGTCGCCACTTAAATAGAAGTTTTCCTTTGGGAACGATAAAAGTCAAGTCACTAGGGTCAACGACGATATAGACATTTTGGAAACAGCGTCTATACAGTTATAAGGAAACATAGATGAAAATGATGAAAAATAAAAAAAAATGTATTAAAAAGTTTATATGAGACGGGGATCGTACATCTAATAGAGATGTCTTTTTTTATCAACTTCACGCTGTATCCCGTTTATAGCACCGCATGCACATCAGATATTAAGACATTTCCGTTCCGTACTCTCCGTTGGATATTATTGCTAATGAGCGGGGGAATTTATCGCTGGACTTTGTCTCGTTATTCGAGCGAAGAAATAAAAATATTCCATTACCTCGAGCGTAAACCGAACCCACAACCCCTCACGTTTTCAGTAATAATACTTTATAATTGTTTACCAAACATGTTTTAAAATTGAATCTTTTTATCTCAAAAATTTTAAATAAATAATCCTTTAGACGAAAGGAAACTTAGCCTTACAATAGTCTATAACTTAATAAACAATATCCGTATTACGAGAGTCCTATGAAGCTTTTCCTTAATTGACCCCATTCTTGTGGGATTGCTATTGTATACATGGATTGTATATTATAAACAGAATCTACGTTTATATGATACAGTTGAAACATTTTTGGGATACCTTGATATTAAATGTAAAGGGTTTTCCCTTTTTTTACGCTATTCCCATATCCTGGACATAGGTGAGTAGACGCAGACAACCTGGGAACCCGTTGTTAGCATGCTTCATTCCCATTAAAACACTTCTGTTCCCCATTTTCCGCCGAATTATGGAGGTATTACTTATTAGGTTCCCTCTGCCTACCCTGATGTGTGCGGGATACAGCGTGAAGCTGTTTTTTATCTTAAATTACAGCACTCGGTCGTTAGAAAGAGTTCGTAAGACACATCTAAGTTGCACCATTACGTAATTGCAGCATAAGATTTGCGACGATGTCTATATATTTTTTTCTAAAATGTGTTAGAGAGTTGCGACGATGTCTATATTTTTTTTTCTAAAATGTGTTAGAGAGGTTAAAGGTAATTCGTTCCATTATATTTACACGTTCTGAATTTCATAAAGTAAATGAAGGAAATGTCAGAATATGGTAGGGTATTCTGCAGTTTCAACTTCAGGAAACTTACAATGTTATTTAACTAAGAAATGTAATAAATATTTTTTCTTACATTTTCTTAAAAATCTTATTCCACACTTAGAGAAAAAAAATACTTATTTTAGGAAACGTATATGAACGTAGCTGCCAGCTTGGACGGTTTCCAAGAGGCACAGGTTCAAATCCCGCTACGTTCAAATATTTATACATTATCTTAAATCTAACAAAATTTAATAGAAAAGGTAAACTAAGAGTTTAAGAAGCGTTTGTTTATCTTTGGTCTTAGCAAATTTTCTTAAGAATATTGAGTAGCATATCATCTTTCCGTCCACGCACGTTTAGTGTTAGCTCCCATATTGTTGGTAGTACTGAAATATGGATGCGGTAATAAAAAAAAGCAAATAAAGCCGTTGTAGTTCTGTAGTGCGGTCACGTCTGACCACCGTCGGGGTACGAACGGTTAGTGCTTATAAATGTTACTTTGTGTTGTAATAGTTTAGTTTGTTTTTGGTTAGGTTTACACTTGGACTTGGACTTGGTTGGATTTTGTAGCATATTTTTAATATATGTTTTTTTTTTTTTGCAATTTGGATACAACAGGGAATGATAAAATTTACCTAGAATTTATCTAGAATTGTGTTTATTTTGATATTTCATATAGAAAATATTAGTCATATCGATGAAATTAATAAATGTCCGGCTAGGTTTTTTTAACTATAAATTTGTATAAAAAGTGAATAAAACATTTATTGTCCAATAGCTTTTTTTTTAATTAATGAAAATAAATGAAGTGCGTTATAATGCGGCCAGACGTGGCGCAAGGGCACAAGTTTGCGACTGTAAACGTGACAGGTTGTGGTTGTGAGTTCGATTCCCATTGCGTGAATACTGCTAGAATTATTTGGAATGCCCACTTTCCACTGAATTCTGGAAGTTCCCTTCCCCAGAAGGGTAATGTTCCTTTGCCTACCCTACTACGTGCGGGATACAGTGCGAAATAAAAAAAAATAAACGATATAATACGATACGATATTTATATATTACTATAATACGTATATAAATATTACTTAGAAAGCAGAATTTAATTTAAAAAAATTCAGCAATTTGAATAATGAAAAACTTTCTTTTTGATATTTGTGTAATCTGACAATTATTTTTGTTCGCCTGCCCGTAAATGTTTTGACCTATATTGTAATACGTACTGGTTATAGTATTTAGAGCAAACACATTTGAGAGCTTTCATGATCCTCTATGAAGCTCCGAAGCGCTATTTTCCCCATTTTATGTAAAGAAAATAACATAAATATCATTATTTATAAAGAAACTTCTTGTGGAAAAGAAAAAATATTTCTAGACACGGCATGAAATGTAAATGTCTATCCGATAAAAGTAAATTAGTGTTTTAAATTTGCATAGGTTTTTTTTTTTATAAATCAATATATTAATTACAGAAGCTGGATGATGATAAAAAAATCTGTCAAGTGCGAGTGGAATATTTAATATTAATTTCAGCTTGAAACTTTACCTCCACGCGATTTTGAGATAAATGGTATTGATAAACGGACAAACGGACAACACATCCTCCTGTAATTCCATTTGCCCTTTATAATATTATAGAATATATGTATGTATTTGTATAGAATAAGAAGCGTTTCACAAGACCACACATAAGCGCTTCTTATTTCTTTGGGTAATAAAACGACGGAACGGCAATCCCGTTCGAGTCGAGACAAATCAGGCACTAAGTAATTCCTGATTTTATCCAGGATTCGAACTTTTTACTTCGTTATTGATGATTTTTAAAGTTCACTAGCGTTGCAAATTTAATCGAAAACTTAGATTTTATTTTCTTCTATATAAAATATAGAAAAAATTATATAGAAGAAAAGGTGTTGACATTTAATATACTGGAACTACAAGATTATTATTTTAATATACTAAATTGTATTTGTGTTTTAATGTGTCCTTATAGACGGCTTAGTATTTTGGTATTATATATTATAATATTTTTTTATTAACATATTTTATAACGTTTGTTTCTTTTTACCGCCGTATATAATTCAAAATTATATCAACATCTATCAATTATCGACTCACTATTTGAATTATTTTATAAATTTTCCATCATAATTTTTTTTTATTTCCATCATAAATTTTTTTTAATTTTTAATAAATATATATATTTATCGATTATTTAATATTTTATATTATTGCCAATATTTACGTTTAAAAAAAATATTTAATTATGTACACTAAAAATCAATCTATCATCTCATAACATTCGAAATCGAATAAAAGTAAATCAAAACAATTTAAATGTCCTTTTATCAACTTAAAAGCTTAAAAACTCTAACGACGCTTTAGAATACGAGAACAGAACATAAAAAAGAAGTTTAAATCGTTGCTTTTTTTATGTTTATCTTTGTTATTTCTTTTCAAACATGTTAAGGATTCCATATTTACCGTCCAACTTTTCTCATTACAGTCTAGGCAACACCTATTTTTCGGGTGCGACTTCAACAAATATTGACTCTGTGTCGAGATATTCTTTTAAACATAGTTCTTTTCAGTGTTATGGTTTATTGTACTTTTTTTTTATACGACTAAACTTTTTGTTTACTTTGACGGAGTTTGTTTTGACGTTAAATTTCAATATTTAAAGACAAGATTTTATTTTTATTTAAATACGGAAATCACTTAAAAAATATAGGTCCTTACTTGTAAAATTTACACATATATGTATATTTTTACACAGAATAAGACATACCAACAAACAAAAAATGTCAGTCTAAATGTCAATGAATATAACCAAAAAAAACCTACCTTATTATAAACACAACCAGGTAAATACTTTCACAATGAAGATCAAACCGCAGCAGCTAGTACTTATCGATTTCAGATTACACTGGCACAAAAGTGCAGGAGATTACCGCGGTGGGTGCCACGGCTACATGGCACCGTATACGGTGGGTCCTTTATGCTTCCGCCTTAGTACACAATCGGGGCAAGTGTCAGCTTCATCATTTTACATAAAATGGGGAACGGAACAACGGAAGCACAATGAATGCGAATTTGATGTGCTAATGGAGAAGTGATATTTATTAATATATTTTTTAAAATTATGTATAAAGATTAGACATTGATAATTAAACTGAGGCCGGTCGTGGCGCAGCGGAACGAGGTGTGACTGCAAAACCGACTGGTTGTGGGTTCGATCCCCACTCGAGGAGATGAAATATTTACTTAAATTTATATTTCCATTTCTTCGCTCTGGTATCGAGGTTAAGCGCGGCGTTGAGTTCT
>DWMY01000333.1:0-28600 GCA_018249775.1 Heliconius hecalesia formosus
CTGCAAAGTGTTCGAAACGTCGGGTTTCCAAAAATGTATAAACAAACAAAATATACGCGATTAATCCGGTTAAAATAGTTTTATTTAAAATGTGTAATAATCGTGAAAATCAAAGAACTTATTATACTAATATGGCTGCTTGCGAGGACGAAATCGGCGGCAAGGGCGCCCCCCGCTGGACTCGTGTCTATACTTGCGGTCGTAAACGGAGCGTTGAATTATTTAAAATTTATATTTTCTCAAAAAGTATACGTTTTTTTTATTGTATTTCTTCATAAAAAATCCTTGTTGGAATAACTTTCGCTCGTAAGTGTCAATATCTTTATCAAATAAAAAACGTTGAAATATCACCTTGCAATTTTCAATTATTTTTTTATCACAAAATATCTTATTGTGACTTATTTATAAGAGATATATATACCGTATCACGGTCTTTTTTTTTAGAACTAATAAAATAGAACATTTCTTCCATACAATGTACTGTCATATATTTTACTATATTTGCAGCGCGCGCGCTTAAAGCAATTCGATGGCGTTCATTATTATAGTTATTTCGTTATTTAAGGCTAACTAAGACGTACACCATAATACTACATAGCCTATTACGCACTTCTGAACAACGTAGCTTTCAAACAATAGTAAGTAAATCGGACCAGTAGATCCAGAGATCTTAGCGTTTAAACAAACAAACAACAAAGTCTTCCATTTTATTATATTAGTATAGATAAAAGTCGTTCGCGTCATTCGCGTCGGTCATACTATGCCGCCCGAAGGCTAGGTCATTTCGAATCAGTGACATCTCCTTAATTATTTATTAGAATGTTATACAGTAAACTATAATTTCAATCTAGATGAAATGCTAAAAGTGACTATTATAAGTTCATTTTGGGTGACGTTTTCTTAAAACAACAAACTTTGCAAACCGTTGCTTAGCAACGGTCGGTTGTTATTAACATGGCAGAATAAATTCCATGTCAAATTAGAATGTATTTTAATATATTTAGAATAGATGTGTAATGTAATGTTATATAGCCTATAGCACTTCTGAAGAATCCAGCTTTCATACAAACTAAAAACAAAGTAAATCCGACCAGTAGATCCAGAAATCTTAGCGTTTAAGTAAACAAACAAGCAAACTCTTCCGCTTTATTATATTAGTATAGATGTACGAGTACATATAGATTATGATATCAATAATCTATTTTTAAATAAAATAACTTCTCCATGTTATATCGTGGAGAAGTTGTGTACCGTATATATGTAAAATGTGTACCGAATATATAATTGAGGCCACAAATTGAGAGCACAAAGTGTGACTGTAAACGCGACTAGTTGTGGGTTCGATCCCCATTTGGGGAAATGAAATATTTATTTAAATTTATATTTTCATTTCTTCGCTCTGGTGTCGAGGCAAAAGCGCGGCATTGAGTTCCTACACTCAACACGCATGTTTCCAGTATTTAGCGGAAAGTTGGGAAAGGAGTGTGAAACACTAGGTTCCTTCTGCCTACCCTGCCGTGTGCGGGATACAGCGTGAAGCTGATTGATGGATTTAATCTATTTTTAAGGCACTCCGATTGAATTCGATATATTACTTGTTAAGTGGCGGAATCCAACGCCAAATTTGTCTAATAAAGTAAACAATACATTCCTTCCGAATGGACGTCGAACCTATAACTATTACGTTTGTAGTTAAATGAAATCCCAACTCTTGGAGTTGGCCTCTCTCAAATTCATATGTTCTAAGTATTATATTATTTTCCGATAGAGATTTAAATATCCAATTATCGCTTTACTTAAGCAAATATGATTACAGAGTTAAAAGATTATTTATAGTTGGACATTAACAAAAATAATGAGGTCGTCGTAGCGCAAGGGAAACCTAGTGTTAAGACACTCATTCCCCATTGCCCAATTTTTTTGTCGCTTCGCTTCGCCACAGAGCGTAGGAAGGAAAATGGCGCTTGAGTGGGAATCAAACTCACACGCGCCCTTGCGCCACGACTGGCATCATTGTTCACACAGTGATTTCTATTTGACCATGCGGACGAAACAGAAGACAAAAGTTAGTAAAACATAAAGACAACTACTCACATATCTAATAATAGAAAACTCCATAGATCCATCCTCCAAAAGATTAATATTTCTGACATCAGCGGCTAGCGACCGTATTTGGGCGCACGCTATACCACCTATGATGCCAGGGTTCTTGCATAGTGGTAGCCCGTCGAACAGCAGGTCCCCCACTCGTACTGTCATTATTGGACCAGAATTGGCACCGAAAATTTGGTTTACAGCTAAGTTCATAGCTCCCATCAGATTTGGGAATAATCTTTCTGCCATTTGGAGGATGCCCTGTAACGAAATATATATATATTAGTTTGATAATAATTAAAACGAAGAATTAAGTAATTTTATTTTACGTAAATTCTATGTACATTTTTTTTTCTTTATATTAATTTCATAAAGATATACGCATGAGTGACATGTTGTATAATAGGCAAAACTGCTCACATGAACACAACACAATAAAAATCTGGTAGAGACGAAGTTTTCGACCTCTCGTGTCAAGATTGAACCAATAACAACTGTCCCTATATACTTTATCAAAACATTAAGTGCAAAAAAAAAATCAAAATGAGCTTCACGCTGTATCCCGCACACAGCGGGGTAGGCAGAGGGAACCTAGTGTTAAGACACTCCGTCCCCCACTTTCTACCGAATTCTGGAGGCATTGCGTGAGGCAAAACTCAACGCCGCGCTTTGTCTCGACACCAGAGCGAAGAAATAGAAATATAAATGTAAGTAAATATTTCCTCTCCTCGGGTGGGGATCGAACCCACAACCAGTCGTTTTTACAGTCACACTTTGTGTCTAAGTAGAAAAACTATGTATATATTAATTCATGATGGAAAAACTTTGGACCTGTGAGAGCGAAGTAGTATTAAATTCGCCATACCAAAGCTTCGTATGTTGAAGACGTGTAAAAAATCTATATATTTTTAAATAATCCATTACAAATACTTTAAATTTAATAAAAAATAAATGTAACACACATTACCATATATATGTTTAACATTATTATACATAATAAATAACATTGTTTATATTATTAATAATAAACACTTATTACGAAGCGAAATACCTTTAATAGTATCAATCAATTAATTTGTTAATGATGCACGTCTCAAACGGAAACGGAAGTCTCATTTCCTTCTAGTAACACAGGAAGTACAGCTAAGACGCTTCAACGACACCTATTACAGGAAGTAGGGGAAGCATCGTTGGATTCGCTTCGATAAAGGAAATAAGACGTTGTTTTGACTATATTTTAAATTTTACTTTCTTAGAATAAAAACATATATCGTTTTCTATATGAAAACATACTCGTTTTTTTATTTCATTTGGCGGCGTTAAGTTCTGTCACTTAACGCAATAACTCTACAATTCGGCGGAAAGTGGGGCAAGGAAGTGTCTTAATGGTAACGAAATGTCTTAACACTAGGTTCCCTCTCACTATCCTGGTACAGCGTGAAGCTGAATAATATATATGTGCGTATAAAAATATTTATTTTAACTACGCTTTTATTAGGTCGAACTGTAACAAACTATGTAATAAAATGTAAAATGTAATGTACCCGCGTAAAACTTGGCAGTTATACGTAGCTTAGATGACATTACAATATTGTGGCATCAACGAGATGGTGTGATGATGAAGCCAGGACCTGAAGATTGAAAATCTTTACAGAGTTTTAGAGGTTTCTCATACAATTTATAACTTCGAACACATTATACCACTTGTACCACTTGATGTACAAAAGAGTGTTTTTTAATTTTCTTTTAAAACAATACATTATTTATTTATAGTTTCGTGTACGTCTCACATATTTTTTAACATCAAAATGTATCCCCGTATAGCAGGATAGGTCAGTCAACAGTTAAGGGAGTCCGTTTCTTACGTATTACCCAAATTTCGCTTTGTTTTGTTTCTAGAGGGAAGAAATGAAATTAAATCATTTTCATGTCTTTGAATCCAAATCGTCGCGTTTCTAATAAACACTGCCATATTATTTTTAACTATATACATTTTTAACAGAGACACCACAAAAAGTTGTGTAATGTTCATAGGCTTTTTATACATCCTTTAAAAAAAATAAATGAACTGGACCTATGGCAATGCAAAGTTTCAAATAAAATTATATATTTATTAAATAATCGTAGCTCAAAAGCGCAGGGTCTGACTGTATGCGTGATAATTTTGAGTTTCATTTCCACTCAGAGGAATGAATTATTTTTATTTTATTTCTGATAAAAAGACAGAGCGCTGAGCTCAATTCGGCCTCTCAACAGAATGTTTTAAAAATTATCTAGGATTTCTCTACCTGTATATACCAAGCTATAAAATAAATATAAACATAGAAGTAAAAAAATTCTCGTACAAACTTAAGTAATAGATTTCCTCTAAGTTTGTTGACGGACAAATTCCAAGAATGCGTCAAGAGACGCTAATCACGAGCACGTCAGAGAAGGGGACGACGAGGGCGGTTTCATAACTGAGTGTACATTTAAGTCGACCAAAGGATATTTATGAAGTTGTTTTTGCTTTGTTTGTACTCTGAAAAGTAACGCAGGTAAAATTTTTAATAAAAATTTGATACATTGAGTATGAATGAATTTTAAAATGAATTTTTTTGCCGTACTATGTATTGTTATCATAGCGAGAAAACGAAAATAGTTCATATCATCAAGTGGAAATCAAATCCACAGCGGTAATATTTACAGTTAGACGCTGAGCTGCGTCACAATGATCTCAAAATTAGTTAAGTATTTTTTTTTACTTCACGCTGTATCTCGTGCACAGCAGAGGCCCTCTCTGCTATCAGCCAAATACGGAACTTGGGAACCTAGTACTTAGACCCACCATTCCTCATTATGACACTTCCGTTCCCCTGCGTCATGATACCCACTATGCACGCCGCGCCTGATTTAATGAAATATATATGTATTATTAAGTCATTTTTTTCTAAAATAAGCCTTGTAGCTAAATAACGATCGACATTCAAACTAATAATAGACAATGGGGACGTAAAGAGCTTTCACATTTTTTCACAGAAGCACTAAGAATTACTTTGCTCTACCGTGTCAGTTGAGTGGCAGCTTTTTAATAGGCAAAAACTTCAGTAACATGCCGACCGGAAGTACTTAAGTTGATAAGTTTAGATGATAAGTTTGATAAGTGATAAGTTTAGGTGACGTGTTGAGAAAAACATTAATAATTTTACCAAAATTGGTGATTTTCATAACATTAACACTAGAAATAAGCATAATCTTGGTGCACCTGTAACTCGGTTGCATCGAATACGTAATTCTTTTATGGGACAATGTGTACGCTTTTACAATAGGATCCCAGAAAACGTCAGACAATTTTCTATATCACTATTTAAAAAAATGTGAAAGACGTTTGTGTGTTAAAGGTTATTACCAAATTAATGATTTTATAAATGATAACACGCCTTGGGAATGAAATGCTCGCTCCAGTCTGTTTCAAAGGTATCATTGTCACAGATAATTAAATATGTATTTGTTTAAAATAGGTTTAAAAAAAATAAGCCCCACTGAGTTTCTTGCGCCGGTTCCTCTCAGGTCTGAGGCATTAACTTTAGTGAACTGGCGGTAAATTATTTGACGTTCAAAAAATGAAGCATGTAACTTCTTACTTTGAATAAAATTATTTGAATTTGAATTTGAAATCTGAGCAAATTTTTAAATGATACGACTTAAATAATACTAAGAGTATAAGATTTTTGATTTTTATATATTTTTTCGTCGAATATATGTATTTTGAAATAAAATTAAACAACAGATTTAGAGTTTCAATAATACAAAAAATAATATCATTCGAAATTTGTATATATTTATTTTTTTACATTATTACATATATTTTTAAAATCACGCTTTATTTCACATTAATCAGGGAGACAGAGGAACAGTAGTGTTAAGACCCTATGTTCCTCACTCTCCGCTCAATTTTTAAAACACTGTGCTTTGAAAGGTAAAACTCAACGCCGTGCTTTGTATTAACTTAATTAACTTACTCGAGTTTCATTCGAGCCCACAATCACCGTGCTTATAGTCATACGCTGTGCTACGGCGGCCTCTTATTTATAAGAATATATATATTTTTTCAAACTAATACTAAAAACTATAGCAAACTTTTTGTTTCTAAAATTCATTGAAAGTGGCGGCAATATGTTAAAACTGTATAATAAATAATCAGCAAACTTAAGTTCAAACGTCACGAAGCCTTATATGTTGATACAACAACTCTACTATATAACCTTTGTTGAATATTTATACAAATTTGAACGTAGGGAGATTTTTATACATTTTCGAAAAAGTTATTTCCTAAGTGTGGAATAACAGTTTAAAAATGTTAATAATAATTATATCTTTTTTTCTAATACCAAACTCAAAAGTAATACATAAAGTCTTATCGAGTAAAAAAGGTAGCTTCACGCCTGCTATGCGAGGTACACGCCTCGCATAGCTGGACAGGCAGAGAAATAGGGAACCTAATGTTAAAACACCTTGTCTCCCACGCACCACACCAATTTCAAGACAATGTGTATTGAATGGCGAGAACTAACGCCACACTTTATCCTTTTACTAAACTAAAAAAAATAAATTCGAATTTAAACCGAAACTAAACCAGGCACGGCGGTCTAAAATATAGGATTTTTCGTAAATTTATAGCTATTAGAAGAATATTTCACATTTTCATCCAGCATCCAGAGTGACACACAAAATTTGTAATTACTTTACTTTTAAAATTTCCTTTTTCATATTTTTTTAAAAGCGGCGGCTGCGTGGTAGCAAAACAAATTTTTAAAACATCTATATATCTTTTATCTTACGGTTTTCTTTTTGTTTTTACTTAAAATTTACATTTTTATATTAAAACAGTAAATAATTTAAAACTGATATTACCTTTAAATATACAATTTTTTCTAGGCCCGTCATCTAACGGTGTACAATGGAACTGTATATACTGAAAACTATGTGCTGTAATACTGGTCGTCGGTCGTAACTTTGTATGGGTGGAACTTAAAACATAAGAGGGGAAACTCCATTGAAGAGCGACACGCACGCACTGCACGAAGATTGTATGAGTTAGACAATAAGGATTCTTATTTTACAGAAAATAATTCAATCTCGCAACCATATTATAATAATTTCATTATTTAATATTTTCGTTTTCTCACTCTGGTAAAGAGTCAATGAGCGGCGTTGAATTCCGCCACTCAACACGGAATGCCTCAAGAATTTAGCGGAAAGTGGGGATCCGAACTGTCTTAACACTAGATTCCCAGGTCACCTAACCTGCTATGTGTGGGATTTAGCTTTATCATGTTAGTATAGAAGATACGTAAGATCCGGAGAATTTAATAAAAAAATATATATATATTTAATCTCCTCGGGTGGAGGTCGAACCCACAATCAGTCGGTTTTACAGTCACAATTTGTACCTCTGCGCCAAGACTGGCCTCAAAGTTTTATTAAAAGTGTCTGTAATTTTTTAAAGACATTTTTAATAAAACTTTATATGAAATAAAAATAATATTTTTATATTTTCTTATATAAAAGTAACAAACAAAAATAAATATTTTCTTTACTTGTAAAAGGAAGGGCTTAAGAATTTTTATATAGAGATTTCTTGCCCATGAAGTGTCATCATGAGCATTAATTTCTATACAAGCACTCTATTCCATTTATTGTAAGAACTTTACGTTTTTTTCCGCTTGCAGGATAGGCAGACGGAACCCAGTGTTAGGACACTCTACCTCTTTTACCACATTTTCGAGACATTGAGAATTTAGTGGCGGGACTTAATATCACAAATGAAATATAATAATTCCTCCGAATAGGGATCGAACCGACAATCATCACGTTTACAGTTATACACTGTCCCGCTACACCAAAATGGTGCATATGATGTTCATTTTAATACAACATAAAATTCGGCATTGAATCTGTCAGAGTAGGCAGAGAACCTAGTGCTGATACACACCGTTCCCCACGTCCCGTATTATTTTCAAGAAATAATGCGTTGAGTGGTGGTACTCAACTCCGCGCTTTGTCTTGTTACCAGAGGAAGGAAATGAAAATAACTCTTTCCTCCGAATTGATATCAAACCCACAACGTCGTTCGCGACGAACGACAACTCTGATGCTGTCCCACTGCCCCACGAAACAAACTCTAGCATAGCAATAGAAACTTACTTTTTCTATACGCTATATTCGTTCTACGCAAATCCCACTATACGGCTTATAATTGCTTGTATACAATTAAACGCTGATACAATACCAAAATTTGTTCATATACGAACGTGTCTCCGTGGTGAAGTGGCATCACGTCTGCGTATGCACGTAGAAGGACCCCGGTTCGAGCCCGGGCGGAGACCATATAACAAACTCACTTTCAATTTTGTTATTTTGGACCTTATTTTCTATAAATTTTAATTAAATTGTCACTTAAATTTTTTAAAGTTTATAACTAAAAGCTTTCTATTTGTTACTAAACTTTTCTTTTTCGTTGTTTGAGAACAAGTAAGCCTCAAATCAACCTCAATGATCTTATGATCGAGGTTGTAGCATTGCACTTAATACTTATTAAAATTAAAATAATTTTATTTGTGAAGTTATAATTATTTAATTAAACAAATTTCTATATAATACAAGTCAAGGTGAGCAATGGAGTGTGTTAACACAAGGTACCCTCTACATATCCTGCCTATATATGGTATATGGGCTACAGCATTAAAAAAATCTGGCGTGATTCAGTAAACTAAATAAATTTCCAGTACTATTTCTGCAATACGCTATTTTTAATTTGATTAAATTAAGCAATATGTAAATATATTTGTTGCTACGAGACTAGAGAATGGTTAAATTATTTTTGTAAATAAGTTGAAATTATTAATGTTAAGAGCTGATTTAACTCACACAGCCATTAATCTTCATAAGTAAAGACTTCCTATATTTTACACTGATATTTTCTATTTTCTTTAATTGTAACACATCAATCTCTACAATCATATAAAAAAATATTGAATAAGTCTCTGAAATAATAAAATGCTATTATTACCTTTTCTTAAAATGTGTATAAATTTTAGACACGTCATCTAGTGGAGGTTAAGCAAAATATAATTCTACTGGGATGTTGCTGTTGTTGGTTGTACTTATTAATAGAAGCACTTTTGCGTTGTTACCAGAACGAGGGAATGAAAATATTAAATATTTCGTTTTCTCCCGGTGGAAATCGAATCCACAATTGTCGAACGCTTATGCCCTTGCGTCACGATGGCCTCTTCTTAATTAATAATTTAAATTTACTAATTTAGAAATAATAAAATTAAAAAATGGAAATGAATGTAACAAAAAAAAAGTAATAAATAGATAAAGAAATAAACGCAAAAAAAACATATTATTATACTATTATACTAAAGTAGTAACTTTAACGTACTATATATTTCTTATACAATCTGAATCTAAATAAAATTAAATTTAATTATTGATAAAAACATATTTAATTATATCGACTGTCGGTCTACAGCGCAACTAGTGCTTTACTGATCGCAACCTGCATGTTTGCCTGTGACGTCACAAATCCGTAGAGTAACCTAGAATATACTATAAGCTGTCAGGTCTCCGTGGTGTAGCGGTTATCACATCTGCCTAACACGCAGAAGGTCCTCGGTTCGACCCCGAGCGGAGACATTTGCGTGATTTTCACCATTTTATCTTTTTCTCTAGCTTTAAATTTTTATCAATGTAATATTTAAATGTAGTTACTTTAATATTTTTCTTCATCCTTCGAAGTCATTAATATTTTAGTAAAATATTTTAGTTTTATACATTGTATTATAATATATTTTGTGTGTATTATGGAAAATATAAGTTATGAATTTTATGAGAACGAATTAAAAATTATTTTTGTATCATTTGAGTGCGCATCTCCAAGATGAATAGTATTAAAGTTATTTTTTTTTTCCAGCTTCACGCTTCATTCAACCGGAGTAGGAATTGAACCTTCAGTCATCGCGTTTACCGTCAGTCGCTGTTCCACTTCACGATGTCCGTTATTATTATTTTAGTTTTCTTTATTTGTTCATAAAAATAATTGCTTATAATAAATGTGTGATCTAAATAGAATCCACACTGTATGTGATCGTTGCTACGTAAGCTGCTACGCGAGAGCTACGTGTTAACGAAAAAGTCGACGACCACTTTTCCGTATAAGATGTGATATATTAAGGTCTCGAGGCTGATGGTTACTAGAGCATGCTCTTTTAAACCGACTTCCGTAAGAAAAGGAGGTTATCAATTCGACTGTTTTTTTTATGTTTGTTACCTCAGAACTTTTTTTTGGGTGAACCGATTTTGATGATTCTGTTTTTTATTTGAAAGCTAGTGCTTCCCATGTGGTCCCATTTTAATCTGATAATGATATCCATGGGAAAAACACGTAAATCGGTGCCAAGTAAAATAAACAGGCATCAGCTTGAGACCGAATTCAAAATCATAAAATATTTTTTAAATTATTTTTGTTTAACAAAATCAAAGTATGTTTAACATTTTGTAAAATTATTTTTTACTTTTTAGTTCGTTGTTTGAAGTCGGTTTTTCTTTTTTTTAAAAAAAATTTATTAAAGGAAAATACTTCATTATATTTTATTTTTCAATAAATAAAAAAATTCTTCATGCAGTCCGAGTATAGCAGGATACGCGAAGAGAACCTAGATGACACTCCGAAATTTGGTCCGACAATTAAATGACATATAATCAATTACCTAATATGGATATATAATAAAAGAGCTTGATTTGATTACAGTATACTAAGAAATAAGACTAGAAATATCATGTCATGTTTTTAAAATGTTTTTTAAATGTATATTTTACTCTGATTACTGCAAAAGCGAAAAATAAAAATAATTCATTCCCCCCAATAGGAATCGTAACCACTATACTTTATGTTAACAGACAGAAATTACTATTTTTTATTAAGTATTTATTTTCCTATACCACTTAACTTAATTTCAAATAACTTATAATATTTCAACAACACGATACAACTTATACTCTCCTATGATAATTCTGCTCAATAAAAAACCAACCTACGGTCAATGTGACATAAGGCTTATTGTTGAATCAATCTGCTCTATAAAGCTGATAGAGTTCATCAAATACACGCCAGTATATTAAGTTTCCGTGGTGTAGTGGTAGCACGCCTGCTAGCAACTGTAGGAGACTCCGGTTCGAATCCGGGCGGAAACCTTTAACACACTCCACCCCGATTTTGCACTTTTTTAAAATAATTTTGAAGGTTTTTTAATTTCTATTGGATACAGCGTGACGTTAACTTCTGCTACTAAAAAGGCAATATCTTAAAAACTGGACGGGAATCGTAAAGTGGAGTGTTTTAACACCAGGTTCCCTCCATCAGCTGCTCTGCTATAGGGGATATATAGTATTTATTGTCAAATTACAAATAATTATGTAAACTTTTCTTTTCTTTTCTATATCGCTATTAGTATTCAAACTTAATTTTAATATTTCATTTTATTTTTAACAAGATACTGGTGACTATAACACAATATAAATATGGCTACCGACGCAAATCTCTAGATTTTTATTAACTAAATGAACTTTTTGAATTAGATTATCATCACATCAAATCTTTCTCTCCATTATATAGGTTCATCACATCTTTATCTCCATTATATAGGTTGATAAATTTGAAAAGTATCCTTGTTCTCTTTGGATGCCCCATCGTGATTCGAATTTGTCGTATTTGTGCTAGGATAGTCTTTATTGACCCAGTTTTTATATCTTCGCATAGCTCTTTACTATGTATATTTATACAAACAGAAATGTTTCGAAAATATACGTGGTATGAGCTCTTCATTGAACGTAGCCTACAATAGAGATCTTGTAGAAAATGTTCTGTTTCCATGTTGTAACTGTTAGCACAGCATGTCTGCAAGTTCAGACAGGAGTTCCAGTTCAATTCCGGGAGATAGCCCAACTCAACACCCATACACAGTCATTTATTCCCTATATATTATTGTTATTTAGTCACTATTCATATTCTACGTATTTATTTTCGATCGTTTCATTTTAATTCAATAATTCTGATGATTCTCGTTACTTTCATTACCACCTGTCAAGTAGAATTCGGTTCAAATCCTGGTGGAAATCTTCTTTAACATCTTCACCTCTTTCGCTGATTTATATGTACTTTTTTGTCTGTGATAATTGATTTATTTGATACTAGAAGCCCAACCGCGCCTTTGTCCCCGTTTTGCAGATTTTGCGCGTAACGGGTTCAAAACCGCTGCTGGGCCTTGAAACTTTATAAAAATGTTGACTTCCACTTTTGTTATTTTAAACTCTATAGGAAAGAATAAATTTTACAATGAATAAAACTTAGTTGAAAGCATGGGTGTAGGTTAGGAAATGTAGGGGAGTTTTAAAAGAAGATTTCTTGAAATTTCTTTAGCTGAGAAACGGTAACAATTAAGTTTTACGACGAGTAATATCTATATATAATAAGACAGTAAAAATGATTTTGTCTGTACATTTAGTAATTATGACTAAAATAGATAGAGGATACTTAAAAAGAATAACAGAAAGCATTTTTTTTTTAATTTTTCGTCTGTCTGTCGATATGTATGGGCACATTTTTCTCTCAAAGTACTGAACCGATTTACTTGAAAGTTTCACCAATTGCCTTGTTTTAACCCAACTTAAATACTAAAGTTTGTTTCATCAAAATCGGTTCATTAAAAAAAATATCGTCATTTGAATGAACTCAAGGCATTAGTTTGCCTGCGAATATTATATAGCAATCGCGCTGGTAAGATTCCTGACTAAAGAATGACATTCGAAACGTCTTGGTTATATGACTGTTGATAAATATATTTTAAAAGCACTATTATACAATATTTTATACAATAAAGTAAACAAAATTGAATTGTTAGTGGAGATTACCTTCATAAATCATAACAGTTAAGTCGTAATTAATTTAACACAGAGATAAAGAACGATTTGATCTTCAAAGAGATATCAAGTAAATACATAGATTTTTTAGTTTGTTCGTTCGTTTGAAATAAATCTATATAAAAATGCCCACAAACATCCTTTCTACGTGTACACTGTAATAACTACATATTTACCAATTGTACATTTAGATAATAATATATGTAACTAATTTAAAAACTGTACAGGAAATTAAGGTTAATATGCAATCGTTACAGTTATTTCACAAAGAATATTATGAATCTTTCAAAATATTAATTTAATATTTAAGGCTGTTTCTGAAAGATTAAATTAAATTATTCACTAACATCAGAACATACGGCTGTATTGCTTATTTTTGTAATTTGTAAAACATAAAAGTGGTTAATGTGAATTATCCTTAGAATATAGCTCTCTCTCTCTCTCTCTCTCTCTCCCTCTCTCTCTCTCCCTCTCTCTCTCCCTCTCTCTCTTCCATTATTGTGGGACTGAAGTACAACACAAAGACGAAACTACTGGTTTGGGAGTAAGTTGAAATAAAAAAAAGTATGGTTGGTCGACACACACATTTACATCGTTATTGTCTATACTCGTATGATTCTAGAAATTTTATCATAAAGTTTTCTTTATTTTGATTTGGGTTACATAAAATTTAATACATGTTATATATTTGAGGAGCGCCCTCTGGTAATAGAATGCGGAGTTGCACTTTAATGAAAGTCAGTGACTGTAATAGCGTTACCCATTTTATAAAATAAGTATTATGGCTGTATAAATAAAGCGATTTTTTTTCACCAAGACGATATCTGGTAACAGAAACTAAAAAAATAAACTTATTTATGGATAAGAATATAATAAAAAATATAAATATTTGTCATAAAGCATTCTACGAACGCGCTACAGCGCAATTAGCTCTTTATTGATCGTAATCTGAATGTTTGCCTGTGACGTCACAGAATCGGTAAAATACATAGAATATACTGTAAGCTGTCAGGTCTCCGTGGTGTAGCGGTTATCACATCTGCCTAACACGCAGAAGGTCCTCGGTTCGACCCCGAGCGGAGACATGTGCGTGATTATAATTTCTTTTTCCTTTTCTCTACCATTTTTATAAATATTGTGTCTAAAAGTAGTTAGTTAAATGATTTCCTTCAACCATTAATAAACAAAATTTTAGTAAAATACTTTTTTTTATTGCATTTCATTATTAAATTAGTATGAGTTACATAATTAAATGAGAACGAAATAAAAAAAATGCATAATTTGCTTGCGCATTTAAAATGAATATTATAAGAGCTATATAGAATTCATAGATTATTTTGCAACTTCACGCTACATTCTCCCGAGTAGGAATTGAACCACTTTACGACTATTATTTTAGTTTGTTTTATTTAAATAATAATATAACATAAATGTAAGCTTTACGTACAATCTATATTATCTGGTCGTCGCTACAAAAACTGCTACGCATGAGCTACCAGTGCATGAAAAAGTCGACGACCACGTGAGAGTCACTTTTCTAAGTAAGCTGTGAAATGTTAGGTTCTCGAGGCTGAGGGTTACCGGACCATATGGTTTTTAAGGGAAAATTATTGGCATCTATCCTCCGAAATTTTAATTACGACTTCAATTCCAGTGACAATGAAATCACATATGATCAATATTGTTGTTTATCTATAATGAATGAAAATCTAAAATGGACGTCGCAAAATATGGCAGATTACAATTTTTTGCACAGTGTACCTAATATGAGTATATAATGAAAGGGTTTGATTTGATAATTACAATACACTAAGAAACAATTTTATAAAGCTTCTTTTGAAAAAGGTTTTTAAAAGTATATATTAATCTGTTAACAGAGCGAGATTATAAAAATAATTAATTCCCTCCAAAAACCAACCTTCTGTCAATGTGACATAAGGCTTATTTTGAATCAATCTGCTCTATAAAGCTGATAGAGTTCATCAAATATACGCCAATATATTAAGTTTCCGTGGTGTAGTGGTAGCACACCTGCTAGCAACTGTAGGAGACTCCGGTTCGAATCCGGGCGGAAACCTTTAACACACTCCACCCCGATTTTGCATTTTTTGATAATGATTTTGAAGTTTTATTTTTACATTTTATTCTCCTACATGAATAAAAATGAATTTTAATTTTCATATTTTGATAACAATCAAGTGCGGCGTTTACATCTGCTTCAAAAACTGGAAGGAAAGAGCGATTTGGAGAGTTTTAATATCAGGTTTCCTCCGCCAGGTACCCAGCTATGTACTGGATACAGTGTTAAATCGTTAAGTTAAAAATTATATAACTTTTTCATATTTTATGTAAGCTTTTTTTATCGCTACTAATATTTGAACTTAATTTTTTTTGCCAGTTGTGTGTGATGTGACTAAAATGTAAAAGCGTATGATTGTGTGATTGATCCCCACTCTAAGAAATATTTATTTAAATTAATATTTCCAATTCTTCGCCCCGCTGTCGAGGCACAGAGCGGCCGTGAGTTCCGTCACTCAACCCGCAATGCCTCCAGAATTAGGGGAAAATGGGGAACGGATTATCTTAACATCAGGTTCCCTCTTTGGATGATCTTTTATTTTTATTTATTTATTTTATTTTCAACGAGATACTAATGAGTGTAACACAGTTTTTAAGTACGGCTATCGACACACCTCTATATATTCTCTCTAAGCTAAATCAACTTTTTAAATTAAATCATCATCACATCATTTAGTAAATAAATATATTTTATTTTAATCAATATAGTTATTCTCTTCGGACCCACAATCGTGATTCGAGCAAGTCTTTATTCACCTAGTTTTAACATTTTCAAATAGCTCTTTACTTGTTTATACAAGCTGAAATGTTCCGACAATAATAAATATATAAGTGATTAGCTGTACACAGCGCGCGTTACTACGCCACCAACTAGAATAAATTTTAAGGAAAGACATTACACGAATATTTAATTCATTTTGAATCATTTTATTGATTTTGTTAATTTCGAAAAAAATATTGATAGTACCAGCTCAGAAGCCCTCGTGGGCTCGTGTAAAAATGACATGATCAAATGCATAGTTTACGATTCTATAAAGAACATATAGAAAAAAGAAAGAAGGTCTCAGTTCACTTCCGGGTTGTTTTTTTTATACGAATAAGATCCAAATAGGAGACTCTTGGATTTAAAGTTTTTAAGACTTTAGCTTTACGTTGAAGTTAGTACTGTAGTTCAATTTACATCCCACATTTATATTTAATAGTAGAGAAATTTGTGTACAATCAGACTAATATTCTTGATACAAGTTAAACTAATAACACGCCCTTTTTTTTTGAAAATATGTATAATTAGCAAATACATTATTGCTAAAGTTTTTTATAATAACAACACAGTGAGATACAAGTTAAATAAAATAATATTGTCATCAGAGTTCATAAATTTCTTTTTACCACCCTTCTCCCCCCGCTAAAACAAACCACGTTGTGGACTTCCGATCCTCAAAACACAATTTTTTTATTTTTTTTTAAACTAGTGTAATTTCGAAAATGATTAATAACTTACTCTACATGCAATATTCGCTCTACGATATACCTAAGATAAGGCTTACTATCGACCGCTTGTCTGTAGAAACCTGAAACAGTATCTGAAATATGTCTTTTACAGTTGTGTCTCCGTGGTGAAGCGGCATCACGTCTGCGTATATACGCAGAAGGAAGGACCCCGGTTCGAACCCGGGCGAAGACGTCATGAAAAACTGCCGTCCACTTTTGTTGTTTTGAACTATAATTTAGTTTTAAATAAATATTTATACATTTCTTTTTCGTTGAAACATATTTTCAAGTTTCTATAGGGAGAATAAATTATTTATAAAAAAATGAGAGCACTATACTTTACATTTTTTAAAAAAATATATCAATTTAATTTTGATTTACAGAATAAAAATATTACTATTAATAAATAAATAATGGGTTATGCTAAAGGTTTTCTGGTTTTTCTATACTTTGATATATTTTCGCCAGTTTTGTTTACACTCTTATTTTCTATACCTATATGATTCTAGAATTTTTACCAAAAAGTTTTTTTTACAATTAATTCTTTTACATTAAATTACATACATATAATGTATTTCAGATTTCAGGAGCTGCGCCCTCTAGTAATAGAACGTGGAGATGCATTTTAATGGAACTCAGTGACTGTAATAGCGTTACCCTTTTTATAATGAAAATTAGCTTCAAGCTGTATCCCGCATACAGCAGAGAGGGAATCTAGTGTTAAGACACTCAGTCCCATCAAATTTTGAAGACATGGCGTGTTGAATGGAGGAACTCAACGCCAAGCTTTATCTTGACACCAGAGCGAAGAAATGGTAATATAAATTTAAATAAATATTTCATTTCCTCAAGTGGGTATCGAACCCACAACCAGTCGCGTTTACATGCGCCATGACTGGCCTGACCCTTTTTATAAAATAAATTAAAATAAATCTCAAGACTATGTAAGTAAAGTAATATAAGAAGACAATATTTTAGATATTGGGCGGTGCGTGGTTAATAGATTAGCTTTAGGCACTATATCCATGATACAGGGTGCACCTAAACAAAAGTAAACTTCATTATTGATAGAAAATATAATAAAATAATATCAAATTTGTCATAATGCAATCAACTGTCACTCCACAATGCAAATAACCCTTTATTGATCGCAACCTGGATGTTTGCCTGTGACGTCACAGAATCAGTAGTGTACCTAGACTATATTGTAGGCTGTCAGAAGTTATATCTAAATGTAGTTACTTTATAACTTATTTACAAATTTCGAGATCGTGAATCATGATCATGACAACATTATTAATAAAATTTATATATAGAAACAAAACAAAATTCATAGAATATTTTTGCGGCTTCATTCACCCGGCTAGAAATGAATCCACAGCCATCGCGCTCACCATCAGTCGGTGTTCCACTCCACGAAGACCGTTATTAAAATTTTAATTTGTTTTAGTTAATAATAATAAGTGCGCAGAGGGAACCTAGTGTTGAGACAAAACACCGTTCTCCACTTCCCGCCGAATTTTTCGGGGCATAACATGTTGAGAGCGGGACACAACGTCAGGCGTTGCGTTAGTATCAGAACGAAAAAATGAAACTATTAACAAATTATAATTGATTCCCCCGAGTGGGGATCGAACCCACAATGACGGGAGCGACGCGCCATGATGGATGTTCGTTGGTTCCTAAATAAAATAATGATATATTATCAATATAAAATTTAAATACAATATATATTAATTCGATCGGTGCTACGCTAACTGCTACGCGATAACTATGTCTACGAGCTTGTGAGAATCGCCGTCGCTATATTTATTAAGATGTATATGTTAAGTTCTTGAGGCTGATGGTTACGAGAGCATAGGCTTTTAAAGGAAAAACATTTAATTATAGGTATCTATTTATAAATGAATTAAAGAAAACTACTTGAAGCTGTATCTCGCTTCTAGCAGGGTTAGCGGAGGGAACCACCGCATGACCTGCGAGAGGTCGCGCGTTTTCTTGTTAATAGAGCCAGGACATCAAAATATTTCACTCCCACGTGTGGGAATCGCATCCACAATACCTCACACTTATATTTATTACATATCGTAGTTTCGAGTTGGCTTCGAGTACAAACCGGCTAGATCCGTTTGTTGTCGTTATGAAGATTTTTAAGTGTAAAAATAACATATTCAAAAGTATTAAAAAAAATACAAAACTGATCGTTATTTTATTTCATAATTGCAGTAGAATACTCAGGATATCATTTTCAACGTTTCTTTTAACAAATTGTTTATTAGGTCATTAGCAGGTATACATTCTAAGCCGACTATATATTATTTCAACAATACGATACAACTTCTACTCTTAGAGACACAATTAAAATTCAACCTTCGGTCAATATGGTATAAGGCTTATTAATGAATGAATTTACTCTATCAAGCTGATACAGTTCATCAAATACACGCCAGTATATTAAGTTTCCGTGGTGTAGTGGTAGCACACCTGCCAGCAACTGCAGGAGACTCCGGTTCGAATCCGGGCGGAAACCTTTAACACACTCCACCCCGATTTTGCCCTTTTTGATAATGGTGTTGCAGTTTTTTTTATATTACCAGTTCATTGACATAGATTAATTAATAATTTTTATTATTTTCCTTCGTTCAATTTAAAATATCATTAACTTATTTTTAGACAAAATTAGATTTTGTTGTTTTTCCACTACAATGTTTTAGATTCTTTTTCTGTCTGTTTTAGTTATATATTATTATCATGTATTGAATGAATAAAAACGTCCATAGCGAGGATATGAAAATATTAAATATTTTATTCTTTTGAGTGGGAATCAAACCTACAACCCTTGCGTTGCGTCCAAACACTTGTGTCACGATGGCCTCTCAAATATATAATAATAATGATAAATAAGAAAAACAAATAAAAGAGGAAGCTAAATTCATTTTTAGAATAAATATAAAAATTTGAACAAAAGACAAAAGGTCTACGGTTTCAAGAGGCACTGGTTGAAATACCGGTCGATGAAAGGTGTATTTATATGCATGTTTTGTAAAAATGTTATTTTTATTCCCAAGTAGGAGTAATATATTTCGCTACGCCCTCTTATGAGATACTAACTAAACTAAAAAATAATTTTGTGACTTGTAATTACAAGCTTTTACTTGTAATTTTACTTTTACAAGTTACCTTTATATATTCAAATAAAATTTAAGATTTTAAATAATTCTTAAAAAAAACCATTTTTACTATAATTAAATAAGGCGTCGTGGTGTAATGGGACAGCATCTGATCGTAACGCGATGGTTGTTGGTTCTAAGCCCACCGGACAAATGATAATATAAACATTATTTCTATTTTATCTCCTGCAGATAAAACGCGGCGTTAAGATCCGCCACCCGATACGAAATATTTCGAATTCAGGCGGTGCGTGGGTAACAGAGAGTCTTAACATTAGGTTCCCTCTGTTATATATATTTCTGCTTCCGTATTGATTAATTTCATGTATAATATCTCATTTATTTTGGGATAGTTTTACTTTATACATGACATAAGACTCGTTTTTGCTTACCCACGGTTGTAAATTTTATAGACTACCTAGAATATACTGGAAACTTTCAGGTCTCCGTGGTGTAGCGGTTATCACATCTGCCTAACACGCAGAAGGTCCTCGGTTCGACCCCGAGCGGAGACATAGATAGGTTTTCTTCCTTATTTTGTCTAAAAATTTTTTTTGTCAGTTTTTTGCTCATTGCTTAACTTTTATTCTGTTTATAACGAGTTCGACACGACACGACCTTAATCATTAGATCATTACGCGGTCAATACTTTTTTGTTGAATTTGTAAGTGGTAACAAAGCAATGTTGTACTTTTTTATTTGTGGTAAGGGGGCCCAAGCGGGGACTTTGGGATTTACTAAAGCGCGGTAGAATCATATACTGGGGGATTCCTTGTACTCGGTTAAGTACTCCCACCAAATATGAGCCCCACATATATGGCCGCCCGTCTAGAACGAAGGATCAGATTAGTAAAATACAAATGATCATCTGTAATTCTCGCGCACGTCAGATTAAGGTAGTGTGAGTTAGTTATAGGCTAAGTCATGTATATTCCACTAATCTGACAATTTGAGAATGACATAACGAGAGAGAGGGCTAGGACTACAAAAAAAGGTATCTCTACATTGTCGAGAGTGGCTATTTTTTTCTTCTATTTTGAAAGGAACAATTAACGGATTACGAAAAATATATAATCTGACGAATTCCACAAGCCGAAGTAATAAAGATTATTATATAAGAGTTTTTTTTTTCTTAGATTTACTTAACATCCCCTTAGAAAATCTGACGCGTACGTACGACCACATCCATCAACAAGGAAACAATCAGATTGGATGGATGGATTTATTTTTTTGATTTTACATTTTTGTTACAATTTATTAACTTCGAATATCCCTAATATTGTGGTGATTTGAATCCGCTCTCACAGTTCACTAACAATACGCTTTTACTGCTACTACCATCGCGTAATCAAAGCGCACTATTGAAACAACAGGTATACTTATAACAATAAGTATGAAAGTTAGCAAGAATAATTGTTAAAATAATATAAAGTATTTATATATCCTAAACCGCTACTTAAAACTAAAAATACTGAAAGGAGCATAACAATCATTTTTGATTACTTATTTAACATACCATACCAACCTCACTTGACGCAGTTTCTTTTTTTGATTTGTAGAGAATTACAACGGTTTATTTTGTAAATTTTAACTTATTGTTTTTTACTTTTCGCCCCGTTTTATCCAGATGACAATTAAACTGTTAATTACTTAACCACTCTTAGTGCTTCCCTATACTTCCTAACATTGTAACTTCCTAACTTACTTAGTCCATTGGGTTTGTCTGTGCGTTGTCTGTTATTTGTTCAGTAAAGGAAAAGTTTTGTATATATAGATTACAATGTATGAAGTAATGTTTGTTTTTTTTTATTTTATACTACGGATAAAATAGTATAAAAGCTTGTAAGCTGTTTTTAACTATAATTAAATTTAAATTATTATATATATACATATACCTACTCCGCCATATGAGTACATTCATAGCAGTCGCGTAGCCATAGACGCTACAAGCGTAGCACTAAACAGGTTTATTATTTGTTTTTGCTATATATCTGGGATCTTGCTTTATTTTTAAACTACAACTAAAACTTTTCTTACTTTTTTTAATTAAAGATTTTTTTTTTTTATTGTTTGTCAAAATTCTTACATGTTTGTGTTAAATAGATGGGGATCACAAAAATCGCATTCTGTCTATATTTATCTTCGACACTAACTTATATTCTGTCTATACGTAAGTCATTGTTTATTTTAAAAATGCATTGGAATTCATTTCAACAAACTTCAAATTCTATAAAATTTGAATAGTGGCAGATGTAAACAAATGTAATTGAGGCCAGTAATTGCGCAGGAGCACAAGCGTGTTACTGTAAGTGCGATCGGTTGTGAGTTCGATTCCTAGTCAATGAAATGAATATTTAATATTTTCATTTCTTCGCTCTGGTTTTGAGACAAAACGCAGCGTTGAGTTCCAATTCCAATCCACCTCCAGTGGGGAATAGTTTGAATGAATTACCCTGCTACATTCGGGACACAGCGTGAAAAAGTATTCGGTAACCTATAATTGAATTGGGGTTTTTGAATCAGTTATTTAAATACAATTTCGAAATATTCTTTATAAAAAATATATATTGCAAGCACGTTTGAATCGTCTATTGAATAATAAGCTGGTACCTCTCAGAAGAAAGTTCTGCTGATAGTTAACTAGTACATGATACTAAAATTAAATAAAAAATATATTTAATCTAACTTAGAAAAATAGACATAGAAAAACTAGTCTTAAAACATTTTACTCTCCGTTATTCGCGTAAATTTGATACATTACGAGGAGAGTCTTGGAACTCAGCGCCACACATATTTCACCAGAGCAGGGAAAGTGAGATTAATTTCACCTCATGCTTGAAGCCAAACTCTGTTCCACTGCGACAATGCAACAATCGACAAGTTATAATAAAATAAAACGTACTTTTACTACAAAATCGAATAAATCCAAGCCACATCAACTAATGCATTTTGCGGCTCCCTCAATTATATGACGCGCCCTCAACTTTATAAATCCTTTCCGTTTTCACGACTTTTCAATGTAATTGTTTGTTTTGTTGGATTTTCTAGGATTTTGTGGGATTTTCCGGTGCATTTTGGTTAATGGAAGCATTAACGTAGGATTACTATCGCTAGTATTTGGTTTATAGCTGACGGTTTAAAACTGCGGTCGAAAGAGGCTTACTGCACTTTTCATCATTTTTAATAATGTAAAGCTGTCAATCCGCTTTGTTGTTTAAGTGACGTATTCTGTAAGTATTGTTACAGCTATATTTGAGCTAAATTAGTTTAGTCAATATCATAAACTCATAGAATAATTATATTTTATTGTATATAATAATAATCTTTCGATACAATTATTGTTCATCCTTGGATATAACTTTTATTTTGGATATAGGCTATACTAATATTTATTTTCGGAAATAAAATAAACCTCTGAAAAAAATTTTTTTAAAATAAAATTCTCCGAGATTTAAATTCACTGTCTTTACCATCAAATATTGTATTGTATTGTATTCTCACATAATCAATAATACTACAACAAGCTAAAATATAATTATATTAACCTACAGCCTCATTCTTTTTCATGCTTATTTACTAAGAGGGACATAGTGCTAAGACACTCTATCTCCCATTTTCCGCCCGATTTCCAAGATATTACCTATTTAGCGGAGGAACTCCAAGTCGCCCTTTGTCTTTTTAACAGAGCGACAAAATGAAAATAATTTCTTTCCCTGAGTGTAAATCGAAATTATAACCACCGCGTTTATAGTCACATGCTGTACAAAAGCTTATATAAGGTTATTTATTCGAAATTATGTTCAATCAGTCTCAAAACGAAAATATCATCAATATCAGCTGAAATTTAAAGAATTTGAAATCTTCAATAAAGTTATATTAAATCTAGTATTTACAATTGCAATATAATTTTAATATAAATTTAGATGGTTAAGTAAAATTTATTTAAAATGAAAATTAAAATTATCAACGAAATTGATATGCACATTGCGGACGTCTGTGAGCATTTAATACTTTTTTTTAGCTAACACGCTGTATCCCACACACACACAAGGTAAGCGGAGATTGTTAAGACACTCCGTTCCTATTAAGACACTTTCGTTCCTCACTTTTTGCTGGATTCTATTGGCATGATATATTGAGATATATTGGCTGCTCACAACGCCGCTCTTTGTTAGAATAGTAGGACGAGGAAATAAAAATATTAAATAATTCATCATCTCCTTCGAGTTCCCACAACCTGTCGCGCTTACTGTCTTATGTTTGTGCTCCTAAAAACTAATAATTGCTACTAACGAAAGTTACCACGTATTTGTAGTGAATAAATAGAACTTTATAAGAAAATACAAAAGTAAACAAGACTAGCTGACCGTCTGTCTAGTGACATCAATTTCATCACATTATAAAATCTCTTGTGAAGTGGGCGGAACTCAACGCCACGTAATGTCTACCAGAGTGGGGGTATTGACAATAATTTAAATTTTACCTCTAGGGAAACTAAATGAGATCTTCAAAGATAGCTCCACACATATTTGTTGAAGTTAATTAATAAATATTCATTAAACTCAGTTATCTTCTTGATGATAATTATACAGTAATTATTAATATATACATTATTTCAATCGTATCGCATTTGTGTATAATCTGAGTGTACGCGACTTTTGGTTCTATTGCCATTCAAGAACGAGATAAAAAGTTAAGTTACTTTAAATTTATAAAAAAAACTACAGAGATGTTAACAACATTAATAAGTTATAACAAGCGTATGAGAACTTCGACGTGTTTTGAAAAAAACATATGACTTAGAGCTTTTTAATTCCGTCTAACTGCTGAGACCACTAAGTGGGTTCAAATCCCGTTACGTTCAAATTTTTATACGTTTTCTATAAAAGCATGTTCTTTCCTAAGTTAAAAAGTAATAACAATCTTAAATATTAAAAATAAAGTATATACTTTTTAAAAATCAAATATGCATTACTTACTTTATGCGATGGACGTAGGAATCTAAATGTAAAAGAATAATTGCAATCACATATGCATTTTTTAGTTTCATTTGACAGAGTAGGCAGAAGGTGCCTAGTGTTAAGACACTCCCTTTCTCATTCTCCACCCTAGCTTTGTGGCGAGTACGTGGCACCGCGGCCCAACGTGTGACTGTAAACGCGACCAGGAAGAAGAGGAAAGAGTAATAAGTCATTTTAATTTTCCTGCTCTGGTAGGCAAATCGCGGCGTTTTAACGTTTTATGTCGAATATTGAGCAGAAGGTAGGCTTATTAGGCAGAATGGAGTATCTTAACACTATGTTACCCTTCTATGCGGGAAAATGCGTGAAGCTATTTTTATTAAATAGATATATTTTACGTCCTGGACCAATCTACGTTAACTGTAACTTTGAACTTTCCTGCTACGACAATAATAGCTTCTTTTGAATGTATTATACAGGATCAACTAATCGATATTTTTAACAGCCGTACGTTGATTTTGACTTTACCAGCACTATCCTCGGTAGTATAGTGGTTAGTATGCCCGCCTGTCACGCGGGAGACCGGGGTTCAATTCCCCGCCGGGGAGCTTTTTTATTCTTTATTTAATTTTCTGTACACGAATCTTGGTGTAAATTACAATCAACACATCTTAGATAGACTAAAATTCAAAATTTTAGAATTGGCTCTACAATTTAACAAAGTAAAATAATATAGAGTTAGTTAAAACTATTTCAACATGAAATATAAAAAAAAGCACACACAGCAGGGTAAGCAGAGAGAACCTAGTATTAAGGCAGTCCGTTCTCCACTTTCCACCAAATTTTTCTAGTCATTGTGTGTTGAGTGGTGGAACTCAACGCCAAGTATTTGCCTTCGTGCCAGAGAAAAGAAATGAAAATATTAATAAATAATAAATCATTCCTTCGAGTGGGGATCGAACCCCCAACCATGCGTTACAGTCACAAACTTGTGCACCTGAACCACAAGTAATATCAACACAAATCTATAACATCACAAACCTGTTAGACATGTTGTATATGATTTGTGTATTTGTAATAGAATATCTCTGCTGCTCTGTCTGAGCTTACCTTAAGTTACATTAAATATCTTCTACCTAGGACTCAGACGGTGTTCCCATTACATATTGTGCTTATATTATTGATGCTTTGTGGTTCAATTCTAAAATATCTGACGGCGTATAATAGATGTGAGTTCGATTCTTGTTTGAAGTTTAGGAAAAAAACTCGTGTTGTGTGCAAAGTGTTTTTTAAATCTTTATACTAGCTATACAAAGCTTCAAATAAATGTGAACAGAAAACTCTAATCGATATTCCTACTAATGATGTTATGTTTTATCAAAAGTAATGACGATATAAAATTTATAAAAAGTAATGACGATTTTTGAGGAACATGTTTGTGTTGTTAAGCTAGGCCATTAAGGCAAATTAATGATAAAGTATCTTTTTAACAAATATACGAATATATACATATTGGGAGAATATCCGCCTGTCACGTGGGACCGGGGTTCAATTCCCCACCGAGGAACTTTCTTTTTGGACTTTTCTTCCCATCGTGATAATATAAATTATAATTTTTCTTGTGATACTTGTTTTCAGGCTAAGAAGTTTAACAAGAATAACCATATGAAAAATTTGTGATCTAGAAAAAGGCCTGTAAAATTGTTATTCAAAGAAAAAAAAACTTCTAAGAAATATTAGAAGAAGAAAAACGTAAATAAAAGATTTATAAATAGGTATATATTTGTGTTTAAAAGGCTATATTTTGTTAACGAAAATTTACTAAAATGCACTAAAATAAATTTCCTCTATACTGCCCTCTACTGAAACATCCTGAAAACTGATGTCACGTATGACCAATAGTATATGTACAATAGTACACGTATATTACAGGTTGTTGCATTTATTAACTGCAAAAATATTAATAAAAAATATTATAATAGAAATAAACTTTTCTTCAAAAGGTCAACATCACTGCAGGTTTAATGTGTGGGATTACATCGAAACGATTAACTTAATATCATATGGTCCTTTTAAACATTCCTCATTAAAAGCAAAAAAAAATATAAACTTGTCTAAAAAACAAATTATAGTTTTATAATATACATTGAAATGTAATGGAATAATAATAGTTTACAACAATGCTCAATGCGAGAAGCAAAAAGTACCTACTCGGTGCTACGAGGCTACGACTCTGCTACGTTACTTATTAAAACATACTTATGTATGTAGATAGTATAGACAAATTATTAAAAAAGTTGATGGCAAGAGTTAAAATTTAAATGATTTGTTTCATAATGTATCCCGGAGTATTGGAAAGTAAGCAGAGGGAACCTAGTGTTACTACATTCCGTTTTCTCAGACCTCTCATCTCGAAAATAGAGTTATTTTCGAGACATAGAGCGTCGAGTACTGAATTCAATGCCATGCTTCGTCTCTTACAGTAGAACGGAAAAATCAACATAATCCATTTTCCGAAATGGGAATTAAACCCACAACCGTCCCATTTACAGTTTGCCACTCCACGATGCCCTTAATTATATATTTTTATCTAGTTAGCTAGATATTTAACCCATAGTTGGCTAGTAAAACCCACAAACATAAGCTTGTAGTCAAATTATTGGTAGATTATTGGCTTTCAGTTATTAAAGTCTAATCCTTCTATTCAAAATAGTAAATAATAGTCTAAAATGATGAACACGATGTGGAGCGTCTGAGTGACTAATTCGCTTGAATAATAGTGCCTGTTTGTTATAGAATTAGGTTTTATAATTTATGGATTTTCCGGATAGTATAGAAAACAATATAATATAATTTTATGCTTTCTGAATTTCAACTTTGCGGCACCGGCAATTTAATCAATGTAATAATTATTAATAAGAGATTTTAAATGAAACTATTTAACCGGATTAAAGGCGTATATTTAGTATTATTTTTAGATACACGATGTTTCGTTATTGTAATTCGTAGGCTGTAATTATTTATATCAAACTACCGCGGTAATATACGGAATTAATCCGGTTAATTTTAAATCATTATTAATTTTCAAGACATTCGTACAGATTGGCGGAACTCTACGCCGCACCGAGAGCTAATTAGACCCATGACTGTCGCGTTTGCAATTGGGCGCTGCCATATTCCGCCATAGCTATAAGATATAGCTAATAAGATGTAAAGGTTTTTGTGCAATGTTTGTACGTTGTAACTACAAAATATCTGAACGCTGTCTGCGAGTTTGTAGGTTCTCTGTCTGAAACGTCTCGCAAGTATCAAAGATATTCGAACTTCTCCTTACATCGCTTATTTTCTAACAGGTATTTCAGTCGTGGTGTAGAGGCACAAGCGTGTGACTGTAAACGTGACAGGTTGTGGGTTCAATCTTCACTGGAGGAAATTATATATTTAATAAATTCATTTCGTCGCTCTGGTAACGAGCCTCCTTCGCTTTGAGAATTCGGCGAAAAGTTGCGAATGGAAATGTATTAAAGGGAACGGGAGTTTTAAGAGCAGGTTCTCAGGTTCCCGCTACCTATCTTGCTATATATAAAAGTATTTCAGGAAACGAGCCTCCTTCGCTTTGAGAATTCGGCGAAAAGTTGCGAATGGAAATGTATTAAAGGGAACGGGAGTTTTAAGAGCAGGTTCCCAGGTTCCCGCTACCTATCTTGCTATATATCTAGACACACGGCAGTGTGTCCGCCAAGTTCGAGCAAAAAAGGCGACGCACCGGCCGTGGGTTATATTACACGAACCATTTCGGGCCAATTTCGACCCCCCTATAACTCAAAATCTATTTTATTT
>DWMY01000334.1:0-28588 GCA_018249775.1 Heliconius hecalesia formosus
ATGGAGATAAAGAAAACCAATGAATTATAATACAAATCATTTATTATTAGATAGACACAGTTCCCATCGCTTATCAGAAACAATGTACAAAGCTATAGTAGTAATATCAAATATAAACAATATGCACCCTTCGATTACTGCAAGCCTTGTTTGAGGATACAGGATTATAATTGAGCGCTTCTAGTTTCTGCAGCTAAGAGATAAAGAGTAGAACAGAATGCAAAATGTTTATTCACTACACAAGATTATAAACGCGGCGTAATAAAAAAAAGGGAAGCATAGCGAAATAATGGCGATCGCGGGGGTTCCCCGCACACTGTCGTTATAGATTCTCACACGATGGTTCCAGTGGGACTAGAGATTTTCATTTAAAATCGTTACATGTTTACTTAATTGGGTTACAGTGTCTCTCATTTTGTAACAAGCCCTTACACAAATGCCTATTTGTAATTACATATATAATTGTTGTATATTGTTACAGTAATTTCATTACGTGGTTATTTAATTGTATCTCTTATCAAGCTTGTCTGTGTGCGATTTCATTGATTTAGCTATCATTTGTTCCACGTTGAGCCATTCACCGGGTCAGAGCGACCGCGGTGGCGCGGAGTCAAGTTGTCAGACAGCTTGAAAAGAAATCTAAAAAAAAATCTCTATACATCATGCCTCGAGACCTTCGCAAAGCTCCGTTCAGCCTCACTGTATAGGTCGATAAAAGCATTTTTTTTTATTAAAATACAAATAAAAACCACAATACAGAAACAATCACTCTGTGGAAAAGGTGAGCGTATAAAAAGAGTCCAAAATCCGCAAAGTAATTACGCCTGCACGTGGCCGCCAAGCGCATCAGACACTGATGGCGCCATAATTTATCAAATATCAAAACAAATGACGGTCCTTATCACTTTTATAGAATATACAAAATGCAGTTACTTATTTCCCTGTGGAAAAAATATTATCTTATAGTATTCTTAGATCACGGCGCGCTTCGATCTGCAAAGAAAAAAAAAACAATGCTATATCTTTATCATATTGGTAGCCATGTTAAGGTGGAACATGCAGAGTAGGAACAACTAGTACTTTTGTCTTCAATTAACTCACCTTTAATAACCACAGGTAATTAAATAATCTCCTAACTTCTCCACTACAGATGCAGCTTGCTGGGGTTGGATCGGTTCTTCGTAGAGAGAGATGACAACAGCTGCAAAAAAATTATACATTTTACTGAAATCCAGAAAGCACATTAATGGCGGTTCTATTAAATAAATCGAAAATTATTCGTAATCAAACCGACAGACAACTCATGATGATGTATTTGGTATATGTAAATTTAAATAATTTAGTTTCGGAACCTGAATTTAATTGCGTGTTTAAATCAAATGTAGGTCAATTAACGATATTAGAGAGAACTTAACGGTCTATGCGCACTGTTGCGATTTCTCAGTTTAGATGGTACAGAGGCAGCTTTAAAAAGAAATTATAATTATGAAAGTGCATCAATCATAAACTACTGAAACTCATCTCTCGCAAAGCAGTTTCTATGACGCGCGATTGGAATATAGGTCTCGGCCAGGCGGCTTGGCAGATGCGCAAGGGCAGAATCGGATATACGAGCCGAGAGCTATTTGTATATTATTATATGTTATATTAATTAAAAATGTATTATACAAAGAAATTAAAAAATACAACTTAAGCATCCATCTGGTGTTATATTTTGACATTCATCACAAGTTTGAACTATATAAGCACAGTAAGTAACAAGTGAGCGCGTGTGATACGGCATGGCGGTGCGGTGTATGGGTGCGTTACCTTGCTTTGTCTTCATGCAGTGCACGCCGACCTTGCCGAGCTTTGCGCGTATGATGAGGTCTGTTCCACTAAGGTAGATGTACCGCGTGCCCGCTATCGTCACGCCGCCGCTGGTGAGGAGTGATTCATTTTCGAAACCGGCCACTATCTTACCTACTTCTTCTTTTGATATCTGTTAACAAAGTCATCATTCTAAATAATACAAACCTATTATAACACAACTATGCTGTACTTACTATACATACAAAACCTACATGTTTGCAATATGTATTTATTTAATTCAATCTTATCACAAATGTAAAATCTTAAAATGTATGATTGCTTTTTCTATATTATCCTAAAACTTAAAGTAAATTATGTAATTCATCTTTTCTATATTCAACACTAATATTCCATTAATTACATTAATAATTAACACCTTGAACAATATACTTGGAACAATATATATAAAAGATTTACTATTAAAAACTGCATATAAGAAAAAAAATCTACTACAATTTGTATTACAATACCAAATATTTTCCAATAATCAGGTGGTTTCGGAAGTAAATATTTATTTAAACAAGACAAAATTGTATGCAATCATAAAAGCATGAATTGTTTGAATTTTCCGAGTTTCAGAAACTTTCAAGGAGGAAATGATGATAGTTATGAGGCTTAATGTAACATGTTACAATGCCAAGTTTTCATAGTCAGTATTGGAAACACGGCAAGCAAAAAATTTGAAACAAGCTTGTAACATTGATTTAAAAATGCATGCATATGGTTTAAAATATCATGCTCATAATGATTGGCACATCACACCCTCTGTATATTAATAGGTGCCTTTTAAGTATTTATGGTGATATGTAATATTTAAGTTGCCTTATGGGACCATGGTTAAGGAACTAATACAAAAAATAATATTCCCTTGTGTGAGATATGCCTGTGTAAACACATTTAAAATAACTGACTTTATAAGAGTTTCCTGTTAATATGAATTATTTTATGAAGCTATACTTAACTACTAATCAAAGCAGATAACCACTTCCTTCCCATACAATGTCATTTGTTTATAATAAATATTTCTACAGAAGTTAACTAACATTAAATATGAAATTAATTTATTTAGTTATAATTAATAATTTAAAATTAGAAGTCTAAGTGTTGTATACTTCATATATTTTTTAGCTTCACCAGGTAAACAGAGATAACCTAATTGAGACATGGAGGCATTGCTGTCTGCTTTTAGCCAAAATTCAAGACACAACTTATCTTATAGACTAAAGCATGACTATTTTTCTTAATAAAGCATAAAAATACAAATAATTAAATAATTTATTATTCTCCTGAGTGGGGATTAAATTAAAAACTATTGTATTTACGACATTAGGAAAGTTACTTGCCAGTTCATTTTGATGATTGATGGATAAAGAAAAAATATCTTATCAGACTTAGTCACACATAAGGATATGATAGTAGTTCTGATATATTGTGTTCATAATAAAAAAAATAAATTATATATATATATTTTGTGAAATATACCTAAATGGTAAAATAAATATAATACTTGCCTTATATTTTATACATAAATGAACCTATGTTTATTTAGGTCATCATTTAATTAATATCCTATTTATATATATTATTGAACGATATTTTCATTAAAACCAATTTTAAAAAATTAAAAATTAACATGTTATCGTCACGTAGCAAATGCAACATTTCCATTACTATTTTACTTTAAAAAGTCCTACATACATATAATTATAACTATAACATTTAATTAAAAATTTGTGATAAATCGCTGTGGAAGTTTATTAATAACACGTAATTTAAAAGATGACTCATACAATTCATTCTTTAGTTCTGAATCCAAATATTTTTTGATTAAAGCTTTATATTTAATATAGAGCATTACGAAAAATGGTAATATTTTAAAAGAAAATTGAAAATTTGTACGTTTTGGAGGGTAGGTATGGTAACTATATTAGGCGTCGCCGACGTGTGACCATAACCCGATACAAAGCTACCGGCCGGCATCGATTTTTGTAATTAATAAAGTACTTTAAACCCATTGTAATGAAACCTTCAACAATATTTTTATTAAAGAGCACAGTTATAAATGTACGAGAGACATATGAAAGAAATAATACGTATTTTTTTACAATTCTTATACGAATTGACTGCTAGCACATGTCGCCATCTTGTCAACTAGCCGGATTCGTCATCCATTATTATAATATAAAATACAAAAACCTTTAAAGGAAAGATAACTGCATTTTTAATACATTTATATAATAACCTATTTACTATTAGTTTACACTACACTCCAATTACGTAGTAAAAACTTACATCGAATCCTTCTGATTTGGCCCAGACATTACCATCGTGACCGGCAATAGCAGCCTTTGTAACACATCTGGATGCAATTAACTGTTTATCGACATAATCTTGCCAGCTCATTTTGATTGAGTTCTTTATTTATAAAATAAAACTAAACTTTCCTAAACCACAGTCTAGACCCCGCAACGAGCAAACGCTCCACACGAACAAAAAGCACTGCCGTTTCAAAATGGCAGCGTACTCAAAGACACCACAGGAAGTTCAGTACTACCAACGTTAGATTTTTATTATCATTGCGTTCAGTTTATTTTTTACAATTGCATAGATAATAATTAAAATGGTAGGTACCATTCTAATTATTATTTTATTGAAAAGAAATTGATGATAACGCTAAATTAAATATTAAATGTATATAACATTTTAAATTAAAAACTATAACATTAATAATTGTAATTCGTTTTATTACTTTTTTAGCGCCCCGCATGTATTCCGCACACAGCAGGGTAGGAGAGGTTAATGTTAAGATACTCCGTTCTCAATTTTTCCGCTGAATTCTGTTGATCTATTATACTGTTATTTTAATTTATTTTTATAAAAAAGATCTTACTAATATATTAACAATGCATATATTAAAACTTGTATTAGGTTAAATGCGTTATTTAAACATAACGGAAACTATATTAAGTAAAATTTACGTATAACTTTTTTAAATACAGTATTAATTTAACATTATGTAATTTAAAAGGGGAAAAATAATACAGGTAAAAAAAGTTTATATATTTATATTCATTTGGTTTACATTTAATTTTTATATTGCTTTTAATTACATTTATATGTAATATGAAAATTAAGTCAGCTTTTTATTAAATAAAAATTCAAAATAAATATACACTATTAATTAGCGCGTAGTTACCGAATTACATGGCGCGTTTGAAAATCAATATTCCAGTCATTGAAATTAGTTATCTGTATCGTTTGCTCAAGATGAGGTTAGAGACTTCCGTCGTTTAGTTTCCTATTATTTTACTATTACTCAACCACTTAAGGAAAGGATCTTTAAAAGCTATAAAGTACAGCATTAATATTTTAAAAATATTTTAAAATAACTTTACTTTGTAAGTTGCGTTTTTATTTTTCTTTATTGTATTACTATAAAAAAAGCTCTTACTAAACTTAACTTGACCTTGCTAGTTCTTTTCCGTTCAGCTACCGCGATTGGAACATGTCCTATTCACCTGAAACAAGGTAAGTATTTTTTATACTTTATTTTGAGGTATCTTTAATTAAACTTTATGGAGAAAACCATGTATATTAATATACTAATAGATATTTATAATATTTTACATGATTTTTATTATATCTTCTAATTTATTGTATTCTGCACGGTCTCCGATTGCCAACATGGCGCTGGCAGGAGAATAGTATTTGTGCCCCGGCACTGTGCACGTGTTTTGATAACATGAATTACAGACTTTTTGGCTATAATATGAAAAAGACCATGTTAATTAGTACTGTCATTGTTCATGACAAAATTATCATTATTAAAAAAAGGGCGGAATGCGCATTTCTGCGAAATGTCATTTGACAGTTTCACAGTAATGATTTTTGCTTGTTCATTAAAACTTGATTTTAAAATCAATACAAAATGTATATCAAAATATATTTTCAGATCGGAGGCTTGGCAGGAGGATAAAAATGGCCCAGCCAAGGATCAAGGCAACTATGATGGACCTCCGGGCTTGGACTCCGTTGGCGGCGCTCTCGACACGAACTGGCATGAAGTCGTGGAAAGCTTTGATGACATGAAATTAAAAGAAGAATTATTAAGAGGGATTTACGCTTATGGTTTTGAGAAACCTTCAGCAATTCAGCAACGCGCGATTATGCCTTGTATCCAAGGTCGCGACGTTATAGCGCAAGCTCAGTCAGGAACTGGGAAAACTGCTACGTTTTCTATTTCAATTCTTCAGCAAATTGATACTAGCATTCGCGAATGTCAAGCACTCATTTTGGCCCCGACTAGGGAGTTGGCTCAACAGATTCAGAAGGTATGAGATTGGCTTTTTTATTTTACACCTTTTTGTTGCATTTGATAACCTAAGCAAGAATTCTATATAATATTTTGGTTTAAGGTCGTAATTGCGCTCGGTGATCACTTGAATGCTAAATGCCATGCCTGCATTGGTGGTACAAATGTGCGTGAAGATATTCGTCAGTTGGAAAGTGGTGTTCATGTGGTGGTTGGAACCCCTGGCCGTGTATATGATATGATTACCCGTCGTGCCCTCCGTGCCAATACAATTAAGCTATTTGTACTTGATGAAGCTGATGAAATGTTGTCTAGAGGGTGAGTATTCATCAATACCAAAAAATTTTAATTTTGTGTTGAAATTATATTTTTTAAATTTGTGTTACTAATATTCTATCTGATTACAGATTTAAAGATCAAATCCACGACGTATTTAAGATGCTGTCTTCTGATGTGCAAGTTATTTTGCTGTCAGCTACCATGCCTGATGATGTGTTGGAAGTGTCACGGTGCTTCATGAGAGAACCTGTGCGCATTCTAGTGCAAAAAGAAGAGGTGAGTAAAATTCATTTAACAGGATAGGCAGAGGGAACCTAATGACTCAAGATTGAGACACTGTGTTCCCATACCCTACCTATTTTTCAAGATTTGAAGTGGTGGAACCCTACCACTCTATTGATGTTACCAAGGCTAGGAAGTAAATAATTCATTTTCCTGAGTATAAATTTAACTCAAAACCATCATATTTTCAGTTATGAGCTATGACTTGCCCTATCATGGTCTCAATATTTTGTATGACTTTATTATTGACTAGTGGACCCCTCTTACTAAAATTGCATTTAAATTGGTTAAGCTGTTTCCGAGATTAGCATGCAAAAACCTACAGACAAAATGATTTACACAATAACACTATACATTACTAAATGCCCCCAATAATCTAGTAATAATTACAGTTTTATTATATGTGTAGATTAACTTATAACAGTTTTTAGTATCTATCACATGCAATTTTTGCAAATTTTTTATAACTTTTTGTCTATCATGAATATTTATCATAAAGTATATAAAATCATATGATTATCACATATGTTACCTCTAGTTAGAATTTTTTGTAGCTTTATGCTGTATTCTAGTATTAAGACAGTCCATTTCCCATGCACCAGCCAGTTCTTGAAAAATTGTATATTGAGTGGAGGAAGTCAGTGCCATGCCTTAAAATCATTTTGATTGTATTTTTTTAGCTCACCCTGGAAGGTATTAAGCAGTTCTTTATTTCCATCGAGATGGAGGACTGGAAATTAGATACTCTTTGTGACTTGTATGATACACTCTCCATTGCCCAGGCTGTCATTTTCTGCAACACTCGCCGCAAGGTAACTTGAATCATATAATCATGACATCTATGACAATATCATTTATTTAATAATTAATGTTTTTCCTGTATAGTATTAAATTTAGGGCAATTGTATAATATGAACTTTAATCTTAGTAGATAACATTGTGTGATTATTTCAACTGAATCTTTAAATTTAAGAATTTATATAACATGATTTTAAAAAAATATTACAGGAATATAATTGGCTTATTTTATAACATCATGAAAGGCTAATCTTACATTGAATTGTAATTCAAGGCCATGTATCCATAAAATGTAGTATACAACCTTGTTTATATAAGATGTTGTGATTGAATATTTCTTGACATCTATATTAAACAATTTTTTTTGTAATTTTGTACAATCTTATGTTCTCTATATACAAAGTTATATTAATTATATAATAATGAACTCTAATAGACAACAGTTATGATAATTTTAAGTATTTTTTTTACTTCTAAGCTTTACTGCCAATATATGCATAGAATATAGGTTATATATAATTTTAAAACTAATTTTGCTACTGTAATATATTGTTAAGCCTTAATTTGGTATAATAATGATAATTATACAACCTGTGCATACGTTGGTATATATTGTGTTCCTATCATGGAATTGATGATTTCATTAAATAATCTATCAATCTTTATAAAATGCTAAATTTTTCAAATTACATGTAAACACATGACAGCCATTAATAAAAAACCTAAAACAAATTCCTTTACAAAATTGTTCATTATCTAAAATATGTCTCCTAGGTTCAGTAACCCATTTTTTTTATTTGATGTGTAAACTAAAGTTGTTAAAAATTGTTTTTTTAGTTTATACCTCAAAGGATATTACAAAGTGAAGAAATAATAATAAATGTAATAATGAAACTCTAAGATTATTAATAATTGTCCTATAAAATAATAATATAAAACTGCTTTTAAATATTATAGCATCAATTATAAAGGCTAACCTAACTTGATCAGTTAAAATTACTTTATTGGAAAAGAACAAAATTATTGAAGACAATTTTTTAGGCTTTTATTTTCTGTAAACAATTTTTTTTCAATTGAGTGCACCTCCCACAAGAAATTAAGGTTCCGATCGGGGGTGGACTTTTATTTTTTTATTTTATTTATCTGATCTTTAGAGGCTATTAGTAGTTTTGATTAAAAACATTGTTGTCATTTGTAATAAGTTCCTAATAATATATTCTTGATCTTTTGAAGTATTTGATTGAAAAATTCGCAAAAAAGAATGAAGACAAAATTGTTAAACAATGACAATGCAATCATATGAATCATATTGTGCACCCCATTTGAAATGCTTGAAGCTAATTTCAAAAAAATATCAATTTTATGATATGACCACATACCATAATGATAATGTATATTATCATTGTATTCATCATTATATTATATAATATTTCAATACTTGTTATCAATGACAGTGCTTGTAATAGTGAATTAACACTTTCCAGGTGGACTGGCTCACTGAGTCTATGCACAGCCGCGACTTCACCGTATCGGCTATGCACGGCGATATGGATCAGCGCGAACGTGAAGTCATCATGAGGCAGTTCCGTACAGGGTCGTCCCGTGTCCTCATCACCACTGATTTGCTAGCTCGTGGCATTGACGTGCAGCAGGTATCCTGCGTTATCAACTACGATCTGCCTACCAACCGTGAAAACTATATTCATCGGTAAGATATGTTACTTGTACATTTAATTTTTCTTATTTTTTTTTACTGAATGATGTAGTGCTCAATTATGGTTTTTCTTTTCAGTATCGGAAGAGGTGGTCGTTTCGGTCGTAAAGGAATTGCTATCAACTTTGTGACTGAAGCAGACAAGAGAGCATTGAAGGATATTGAGGAGTTCTATCATACAACTATTACGGAAATGCCCAATGATGTGGCCAACCTCATCTGAGGCGCCAGCGCATTCCAGTTTATACTTTGTGTCCTGCATTCTATTGCGATATTTAAAAGGTGTGAGTATTAGGGGCAACCTCCTAAGTACCGCTGTGCTGATTTTTATTGGAACTCATTTTATTTGGACCGTTGTATTGGTTTAGTTTAATGAAATAATAATACATTACTATAATATTATTGATATAAGTTTAATATACATAGTCGTAAGCCCGGCTCGGCCGGATGGCCCCCGTTCCGCGCGGACCCCGCTGCTACCTGCAGAGGGGTCTCATCGGGTACTGGAGAGGCTATTTCAATCACAAAAGTACTAGAAGGAAATAATGTATTGTAGCTTTTTTCCAGTTGTACATAATATGGTAAACTGTTTTTTTGTAATACAGTAAATAAATATGATTAAATATCTCCTTTGTATTGTTATTGATGAGAATTGTGTAGCACTCCACTCCCGATCGGAACCTTAATTTCTCGTGGGCGGTGCACTCAATTGAAAAAATTTTGTTTACAGAAAATCTACCCACTGAGCTGTTGAAACATACTTTGGACACAACTATGTGGAAATAATAAATCAAAATTTCCTCTAAGTCATTACTTTCTTTTGACAGGTCCTTTTGTATCCTGTGTTCCCATAATATTATTTATTTTCTACATGGTTTTTATGTTCATTTAGATTTATTTATATTTTTGGAATAAATTTTCTTCAAAATATATGAAGTTGGTAATTAAGGTTCCTGTTTGAAAGTGCGAAATAACATTTAATAAATTTAGCATTTAAAAAGTAGGCTTTATTCATCTTGACCCAGATATTTTTGTTTATATTTGAGTTTGTTAATTAAATCTTAGAACGCACTGTCAATTTTCGGGACACACAGCTAGAGCTTCAATGAATTGCTTATGCACCGTTAACATACTACATAACTCATAAATATTAGATAAATCATTTGATATGACAGTTACCTAAGAAAAAACATTTAAAGCCTTTGATTGTTCAATTCTTCATATTTAGGTTATTTAATTAATGAGATAAATTATGCGCGACGTAACATATAGCGTTTTAACGGTGCGTTCTAGGCCTAGGATATCTGACACATCTATTACCCATATTAATAAATAACCAATAAATCATATAAAGGAAAATGCTCATTTAATTTTCCGTCACATTTTTTCTTTTCTTATATATTTAAATTCACAATTAATATGTGAAACAAACAAAAGTGAAGTGAAACAACAATATCTTTCGTCACACCCATTTGAATTAGGAATTAGGAAATGTCCTACAGTCATAAAGTCGTAATTTATAAATGTCCATTATTTTTATTAACAGACTAACACTAAACATTAGATCACTGAATATTTGCCCGGCTTTCTTTCCTTGCATGCGTAGGAGGAGAAAACCTAGCGTTGATTCCTTTTTTTTTTCAACTACGTAAAAAAATGGCGGGCAAAGTGGAAAGCACAGATACTCACTGTTTGAGCAACTACGAAGCAAACGTACTCTGAGCTTAAACTAAAATATTTGTAAATAAACACATAAACAATGACTTTCTCTAAAATATATGATTAAGAATTTCAAGACAATGAGGAAAGTACTTTTTATTTATTACATATTTTGTATTGGTTGTTGTTGTTCTACTGACAATGGAATCCGTAGCAAATTATAAAATGAAAAGCTTTAGAACGTTAATTTGCGAGCGATTTACTTTTTATCGAGTACTTAAATTGGTGGCATAAGATTAATTTAGATCAATACAAAGTTTATAGGTTAATGTTAATTTGCTCCTGGCTGATTATGTTAGCTAAGTTTTATATTTGAGAGTTACACAATGCTACGAACAAAAATCGTAATTTAAATATAAATTTGCTTTTTGTTGGCAAAAGGAACGAAAGGCTGACTGCCTTTGTATTAACTTAAAATACTTTATATAGATTTTAATGTGCTTTAGTGCTGTGGGAAGCATAGGCTGTATAATGCCAAAAAAATAAATATTGAGTAAATAGTTATTTTTATTCTTAAACTTTTTAAACAATAACATTGAAATAGATGCCAGGCATAATATCATCACAGTCTTATAAATAAGTAACAACTAAAATTACATAATATCATCTATATCAATTATATTAATAAATTAATATCACACTTCTGGCTATATTCATTTTGATGAATATATAATACAGAAATATTAAACATAAATATCATAAAAATGCAAATAAAAGTATCAACAATAGCACTGACACTGGGAAGAATATATAAACTGACACTCTTGGATGACATATGGACATCAAAATAAATGATTGGTCATCATTATTATTTAAGCCATCCTTAGTGGGAACTTCAACAATTACTAACTCATTACTAAACATTTCAACGTCAAACTGACATTCAGTCTTATTTAAACACATTTTTGATTCAGATAAATTTGAATACTGGAATGTTGGCTTGTAAATATCAAAAATGGCATGAATATCATTGTTAACAAAATCATTATCACTATAAAAAATATAATAGTAATAACCATCTGATGTTACTTTGTGATCCACCTTCAGTGTTGTTATTTCTTCTAAGTATTTTGTATTGTTGCACTGTATTGAATATGGAAAAAATTCATTCATCAGTATATTGTCTTGATAGCAGTCATAGAGATTGATTTCAAAGCTAGAAACAGACTTGTCTTCAGTAATCTTAGTGGTAGTGTTCATTGCATTTCCACCGTGGTTAACACCTGCATCTAAAACTGTATTAGGATTATGCAAAGCATTACTTGTATCCCTCTTGTGTTTTGGTTTTCCAATATTGGTTTCATAAGAATTATTTTCAGCTAACCAGATTTTGTTTTCAGTATCATAATCATATTGAGTATGTCTTTTCTTATTTCTAGGATTTTCTAAAGTTACTGACACATGACTATGCTTTTCTATCAGCATTGGATCTTTCTTGTATTTGTCACTTAAAATACCACAAGTATTTAATATTTTATCACCTTTCACAACCAATATTTTTGAACCTTCATATCTGGAGCATCCTCTTAATTCTACTGTAGCTCCAGCAAAAAGGTAGAATCCCCAGTATTCTAATGTATCATCAGGCAATGTCATTGATTTTGTTAGTTTAATATGTTTTCTCTTACTAGCTAACTTAGGTTTGCCTTTCATTTGGAATGCATTAAAAGTACTGTTCATTTTTAAGGAATGTTTTTCACAAAATATTGAAGATTGCCCTTTATGTATCTGTATAACATCTGAATCTGATATCCTATACATTACATCGGCATACTTGATATTCCTTAGATATAATGGAGAGATTATAAGTATTGCAGGCAAGACAGTTGTTAACAGGCAAAACATAACAACTCTCTGGGTTCCATGCATCTTACCGCCATCTGAAAACAAAAAAATAAAAAATTAATAAGAAACACGAATCAGGCAAGTTATTTATAAGAGACATAATAAATACTTTGTAAATATTTGCAATATTTTGATACGTACAAGGTTTCAAGCGGTTCAATTACGTGAATTTATAATAATAAAATACGATGTAGTTATTGTCTCTACATTTATAATAGGTACAAAATTTTACTTAAAGTGAATTATAATAGAAGAATTATGTATGTTATGAGTTTAACAAATTTTAAAACGGATTTTTTTCGCGAAATATAACATTGACATATTCATGGAAGGATGTTTATTATGACAATGTTGCCTTGTGAAAATGAATTCAGAGATTGAAAATTAAGTACGAGATTTTTATTTTAATTGCCATAGCTTATTTTTTAACAAAAAAACAAAAAGGTAATCAATAATTATTATTATACGTTGCCTGCCTGGTAAAAAAGCGTAACTTTTATTTACTAAACTAAAAACAATCTTCGAATATTTTAGTTTAAATAAAAAAGAGTCAAAGTTTTACGTTACTTTAATTTTCGAACACTCAGAAATTTATTATTATTTAACTGATTTATCTAAATATGAACCTTTTAATATCATTTGGAGTAACCATTATTATTAAGTATTTTTAATATTGGTTTCAAATTATTTTACAATTTTTTAGACGTTGCTTTAACAATTTTGGTGTTTATTATTCGCCGCTCCATTTTATTTTATACATTTTTGATAAGGTTCAGATCAGATCATTGAGGTGGTGGTTACAAAACTTTCAGGGGTAGTTTCGTACAATAAATATTCCTGGATAATGCGGTCCTTATTATTAGGATCTTGGTAAAAAAATTAATACATTTGAAATGTTCGTTATCCATTGCACTTTGGCGTAAAGTAATATAATGTAATTACTATTATTAATACTCTTTCATGAATTTGAATATTTATATAATTGGTATATATTTGTAGATAAAAATATACAGATGCTTTTCCAGATATTTATCTACTACCATGTTATTAACAAGTAATTAACAACCGTAGGTAGTAGTAGGTATATACATTTATATATAGTTGTATAAATAAGCAAGTAAATCCGAAAAATACAGTTAATAACAAGAGAAAGTATATCTGTTTGCTATTAATGTTGATATAAAAATATGCATACTTGTTGTAAACATTTACAATATATATTTGTTTTGCACACACAATAATGCATCATCGTAATATATAATTTGTCTATACAATATATTTTTTCCATAATTTCATTTACTTATACAAAAATAATTGGCCAAAACGGTCAATCTACAATAAAATTTGTTAAACACGCAAGAAAATTAAATTTGATATTTCAATTTAATAAAATATAGAACCTAAGCTTGTTTTGTAGTTTTGAAATATTTAAAGAAGTTAAAGGTTTACTGGAATGAAAAAAGCATAATTACAATTTAATAAAAAAAAAAACGGTTGCTATGCAATTGTTTTCACGATATTGATTTTACAAACGATACTTTTAAGTGTTTTTAATACAAAATGGAAGAAAGTGAACTCAGAAAACTTTTGCAAACAAAAAATGGATGTAGAATTCCACCAATGCTTCCTATACCGAATGTTAATAAGGTGGCAAAATTACCATTCACCCCATTGCCATCATATAATAGGATAAAGGTAAAAAATATTTATATACGTATTTGATTCTATGCCAAAATATAGAAACGAAAACAATACTTATTGATAACCACATAGTTGACATCCAAGTGTATCAAAAATTACCTTTAATTAGATACATATCTTCCTATCTACCGCATACTGGAATGTACCTACGTACAATTACCATATATTATAATAAGTAATATTTGACTCAACTTAACATATTAATTGATTTAAAACCTAAATTATATCTATATCTATGATGTCATACCTAATAAACTATTTACTTTAATCTAATATCTTGTGTAAATTGCAGAATTTTACTTGTGGAAGGATGTGTAAAATAATAAAGATTATTTTCTGCATATTTTGCAGCAACAAATAAAAATTATTTTTTACAACTCAAAGTTATCAACAAATTATCTGCTGTTTAATTAGGAGATTATTATTGCCATACACCTACCTAATGTATTTATTTTTTTCTCTTGGATAATTAGAATCGCACAATTTGTTTTAATCATTTATTAGTTTTTAAAAATTACTACGACGACTAATAGATACTAATTTTGTTGATAATAACAATGATATAACGTTTTTCACAATTAAAATCGAACATAAAATATGTATAGACGATTACTTACCTAGGTGATTTTTTATGATTGATATTTTTATTTTAGGATAAAAAAGAAAAATTCCGGCACATCTTAGAGGAAAAAGCTGCAAAAAGAAAGATCAAAATATCTAAAGTTCCAGTGGAACTATGCGAGCTAGATGATTTAGAGATATCACAAGATAGGCATATCAATGTTCTACGCGAATGTGCAAACAAAATACAACCACCGCCTATGCTAAAATCTTGGGAGAGAAAAATACGTAGCTTAATACCATCTAAACTAAAAAATTCATATCCATCCTTAACTGAAGAATTATTAAGAGAAAGCAAAGATGAATGGAAAAGAAATTTACATGAATTAGCTGTGAAAACAGTAATTCGTGATGTTCCTGGGGTTTCACGAAGGAGATACGAAGAACCGCATTTTAAGTTTAATGGCGTTACTTCCAACCATAGTAAAATGATTAAATATCGCAAAAAATTAAAAAGTGGATCTTTATTACTGCATCCATTTATAAGACTAATTCTTGAATCTTCAGAAAAAACATTTCCTGCCTTTATTATCAATTTATCAAAATATAGAGCACGAGGGCCGTTTTATTTAGAAGATTTTCAAACTAAAATAATTGAAGAAATCAAACGGGCTGATTATTTAGTATCTAGTACTTGGTATTCTATTTTAGTTCACTGGTTAAAAAATCCAAGATGTATAAAAGGAATGTCATCAAAAAAGGTGCCTGATTTTGTAAAATGTGCTACAAAAATGATATCTATGCAAATACAAGAACTGATACGTAGATCAATCGATGCTATTATTCAAGCCCTTAAAGACCCTGACTGTGTTCCGTTATTAAATTTAGCTTTAGACTTTAACGGAGAGTTTATATATGATCCAACTCTAGAAGAAGTATTTGAGGTATACCATTCGATAATTAACGCTCTTTCTCATATTGCACAAAGACTTATGCCAATTGAACAATATCTTAAAATCCCTTATAACTATGATGCTCTACCGGTTCAATATAATGAATGGTTGCATAAAGATGGCCATGAAAGACTTCAAGTTCAGCTCGATATAGTATTTAACCCACTCGTTGAATATCAAAAGAAACTTAGAATTGATTACAATATGCTCTACGGCAGTGCAGCTAAATCACTGTTGGTAAAATTTATTGAACAGACTACCGATTTTGAAACATCTCGTGAAAAAATTATATATTTTCGCGAAATAGATTCCAACATCACCTCTATAATAGAAAATGAATATTTCAACTGCGGTATAGTTTCTCAACTCAGAATGATAGATGGTTTAAAAGGAAAAGCTGTAGAATTTATAAACGATATCATACACGGAATAGTTAAAACTCACATGGATGAAAATAAAAGTATATGTAAAGAGTTTGAAATTATTGCCAGCAAAGCTTTAAAAGAACCTGAGAATGCGGCTGAACTAATAGAACAAGGTGTTTATATCTTACATGCTAAAACCGTATTGGTTGAAAGTTTAAAAGAAAGAATATTGAGACAATTAAGCATTATTTCAAATTTGTTAGAAATGACGTCTCTTACAACAGAGCACGTAGCTTCTAATACAAAAACTGTTAATTGGTTAACAGATATTAAGCCTATATTTGAAAAGAATGCAGCTGCATATGAAACTTTTAAAGCAGAAATGGAGGATAACTTGCTATCAAAAATAGCCTACTTAAATAAAGAAGTTTTGGAAATAACACCATATTTGGAACTATTAGATAATATGGATGACATAAACCATACTTTAGAGTATTTAGAAAGCCTAAGAAGATTAGTTCATCGCTTAGATGATTGTGATAAATTAGTAGATTGGATAAATAATGAAGAAACAACTTTTAAGTTTCCAACGTCTAACTATACAGATCTTGAAGAATTAAAAGATTTCATAAAACCATTTCATTGTTTAGTATATTTGGTCCATAAATGGAAGCGGAGCTATTACACGTGGATGGATGGACCGTTTGAATATTTAGATCATGAAAAAATAGAACAAGATCACGACTTTTACTATAAGGAATTTTTAAAATTATCTAAGTTTTATAGAACCAAAATAAAACAACAAATATCAGAAGGTGTTGAAAAACGTTTTCAAGGTTTAGTAGATGATCCTGATATAAATAATTTGCCTGCTCCAATGAAACTTTGTGCCCAATCAATAGCTGAAATAAAAGAATGGAGGCCTAATGTTCAAATGGCTCACATTATGTGCAATCCAGCATTAGTACAGAGACATTGGGATGAGATGTCTCTAATCGCTGGATTCGATTTAACGCCCAATGCTGGTACTAGTTTAAGAAAGATTATTAATTTTAATCTTTGGGAGGACATAGATCAATACGAAATTGTAAGTGTAGCGGCAACAAAAGAATTAGCATTAATAACAAATTTGAATAAAATGACGGCAGAATGGGTTGATATTTGTTTTAAAACTAGTCCGTACAAAGACACAGGTATTTTTATATTAACTGGTCTCGATGACATTCAAAGCGTCTTAGATGACCACATTGTAAAAACAATTGGTATGCGTGGGTCTGCTTTTGTTAAACCATTTGAATCACAAGTAAGAGCATGGTATGAGAAAATCACACGTGTAAATTCTACTATTGATGAATGGGGAAAAGTACAAAGTCAGTGGCTATATTTATTGCCTATATTTTCATCAAAAGATATAGTAGCCCAGATGCAAGAAGAAGGTGTAATGTTTGTAGAAGTTAATAATATATACCGACGGTATATGGGATCCGTTGATAAAGATCCCCATGTTTTAGACATAGCTGGAGGAGCGGGAGTTTTAGAGTCATTTAAGATAGCATCAGGTTTATTAGAAAAAATTAATGATGGTATAAATAATTATCTAGAGAAAAAACGTTTATATTTTCCTAGATTTTTTTTCTTGTCAAATGATGAAATGTTAGAAATTTTATCTGAAACTAAAAATCCACTTAAAGTACAGCCACATCTTAAAAAATGTTTTGAAGGTATCAACAGATTGATATTTGATCCAGAATACAACATTTCCGCAATGATATCAATGGAAGGTGAGCAAGTAGAATTTTTAGAAATAATTAGTGTTGCAGCAGCGAGAGGCTCAGTAGAAAAATGGCTAGTCCAAGTAGAAGATCAAATGCTAAAAGCAGTTAAATCTGAAACTGAATTATCTTATTATGATTATCCTAATTTAAGTCGTGTGGATTGGATACTATCTTGGGAGGGTATGGTTGTCCTGGCAATATCTCAAATTTATTGGGCTGTAGATGTTCATCAATCTTTAAACACTCATAAACTTAGTGAATTACAAGCTTTTCACTTAACATTGACAAAACAACTAAACGAAACAGTTGCTATAATTAGAAGAACTGATTTGACGAAACTAAATAGTGTAACAGTAAAAGCCCTGATAGTTATAGATGTCCATGCAAAAGACGTCATTCAAGATCTTATTAGTAAAAATGTTATAGAAGTAACAGATTTTCAGTGGTTGGCTCAATTAAGATATTACTGGGAAGAAGAACGAGTATTTGTAAAAATAATAAATGCTGTAGTGAATTATGCTTATGAATATTTAGGAAATTCAGATCGTCTAGTCATAACACCACTTACCGACCGATGTTATCGAACTCTAATAGGCGCTTATTATCTTCACTTAAACGGGGCGCCTGAGGGACCTGCTGGAACCGGAAAGACAGAGACTACAAAAGATTTAGCTAAAGCTTTGGCAGTGCAATGCGTTGTTTTTAATTGTTCTGACGGCTTAGACTATAAAGCCATGGGAAAATTTTTTAAAGGTTTAGCATCTTGTGGGGCATGGGTTTGTTTTGATGAATTTAATCGTATAGAAGTAGAAGTTTTGTCAGTAATAGCGCAACAGATTTTGTGTATAGTTCAAGCAGTGAGGCAACATTTAGAAACATTTGACTTTGAAGGAACTACGTTAAACTTAAATCCAGCTTGCTATGTTTGTATAACAATGAATCCAGGGTACGCTGGTCGTTCAGAACTCCCAGATAATCTGAAAGTTTTATTTAGAACCGTAGCAATGATGGTCCCCGACTATGCAATGATTGGTGAAATATCTTTATACTCATTTGGTTTTATAGATGCTCGTAGTTTGTCTGTAAAAATCGTAACTACGTACCGTCTATGTTCTGAGCAGTTATCTTCTCAAAATCATTACGATTACGGTATGCGTGCAGTAAAAACGGTCCTATCTGCTGCTGGAAATTTAAAAAGAAGTTATCCTAATGAGAATGAAAGTATCTTATTGCTTCGATCCATAACTGATGTAAATTTGCCCAAATTTCTCTCATTTGATGTACCTTTATTTGAAGGCATTATATCTGATCTGTTTCCTGGAATTACACTGCCTAAGCCTGATTATGACAATTTTATAGGAGCTTGTAACAAAATTTGTGAATTAAATAATTTGCAACCAGTAGACTGTTTCATATTAAAGATTATACAAACATATGAAATGATGATCGTTAGACATGGCTTTATGTTAGTGGGAGATCCATTTTCAGCTAAATCTATGACATTAAAAGTGTTATCGGAAGCTTTAACATTGATGGCCCAACAAAATATACCAGATGGTTGTGACTGTACCTTTAAAGTTCTTAATCCAAAAGCAGTGACAATGGGTCAATTGTACGGTGCTTTTGATCCAATATCATATGAATGGTCGGATGGTATTGTAGCGACTATGTTTAGAAACTTTGCGGCTGAAGATACACCTACACGAAAGTGGATCGTTTTTGATGGTCCCGTCGACGCAGTATGGATTGAAAATATGAATACTGTTTTAGATGATAATAAAAAACTTTGTCTGACATCAGGTGAAGTAATGGCTATGACAAATGTAATGTCTATGATTTTTGAAGTTATGGATCTAGCTCAAGCTTCTCCAGCGACTGTATCGAGATGTGGCATGATATATATGGAATCCGCTTCTTTTGGATTCATGCCTTTTTACAAATCTTGGTTAAAAACACTTAATCCTATTTGGTTAGAAGAAAACGAAGATTATATTTTTAATATGTGTGCATGGTTATTTGAGCCATTAATATATTTTATCAGAAAACATTGTACGCAACTTGTTACAGGTGGTGAGGTTAATTTAGTAATGAGTACCCTAAGACTGATAGAAATGTTAATGGACAGCGCTCTCGAAGGCGAAGAAGATACCAAATACACAAGAACCTGGTTCATTGCGTCCTTCATGACTGCATTGGTATGGGGTTTGGGTGGTATACTCAATACCGACTCTCGTGAAAGATTTGATGACTTATTAAAAGAATATTTTAGAGGTGAAAAAGGTATTCCAACGGAAATAGATAGAATCGATGTATCCATCCCAACTGAAGGAATGATAATTGACCATTTTTACATGTATAAAGGCAAAGGTTGTTGGAAACCGTGGCCTGACGCTGTAAAGGCAGCTCAAGTGAAAGAACAAATAAATTTATTGCAAACTGTGATACCTACTTTGGAAACAGAAAAATATATATTTCTCCTAAAATTGCATACAAAGTTTTCAAAACCGTTATTATTTATTGGACCAACAGGTACCGGTAAAAGTTTTTATATACAAAACTTTTTAATGAGTATTGATTTGGAAAAATATACTCCTGGTTTTATAACTTTTACTACTACTACTTCTGCAAACCAAACTCAAGATCTTGTTTTATCAAAATTAGTAAAACGAAGAAAAAATAACTATGGTCCAACGAAAGGTAAACAGGCAATTATTTTTATTGATGATATGAATATGCCAGCTAAAGAAACATATGGTGCCCAGCCCGCTATAGAATTATTAAGACTTTATTTTGATCAGAAACACTGGTATGATTTAAAAACTACTGATAAATTATTTATATATGATACATTTTTTTACGGGGCTATTGGTCCAGTTGGTGGAAGCAGGCAGTTAATATATCCAAGGATGCTGCGACATTATAATATATATTCTATAAATGAATTTTCAAAAGAGAGTATGTCTAAAATATTTATGTCCCTGTTGCAGCTAGGTTGGAGGCGAAATGGATTTGGACAAGATACTCAACCAGTAATAATAAATATTATTGCTGCTACTTTAAATATTTATGAGCAGTCCACCGAAGGTTTAAGACCTACTCCAGCTAAATCACATTACATTTTTAATTTGCGAGACTTCTCTAGAGTTATTCAAGGATGTGCTCTATTGAGAAAGGAATCTGCAGATAATAAAAAGACTTTTATAAGGGTTTGGGTTCACGAAATAATGCGCGTATTTTATGATAGACTGGTAGACGATTCAGACCGTACTTGGTTTTTTGACATTTTAAGAAAGTCAACTCAAGATTTTATGAAAGATAATTTTGATTCAGCTTTAGATAATTATCAAAATGAAAAAGGAGAAGTAACGCAAGAAAATATAAAGAAAATGATGTTTGGGTGTTATTTAGATACAGATAGCGTAGAAGGTGAAAGAAAGTATGAAGAAATACCTTCGAAAGAAGTTTTTTTAAATATGGCTATATCTATGTTAGCAGAATATAATTCTATGCACAAAGCAAAAATGACGATTGTTTTGTTTGATTACGCGTTGGAACATTTATCTAAAATATGCAGATTACTTTCGATGCCATCAGGGAATGCTTTGTTAGTCGGCGTAGGGGGATCTGGGCGACAGTCTCTGACTAGATTAGCCAGTACCATATTGGGACAACAAGTATTTCAGCCAGAAATAACTAAGGCGTATAGTGTGAAAGATTGGCATGATGATGTAAAATTGGTACTTCGTGAATCTGGCGGCTTAAATAAGGATACTACATTTTTATTCACGGAAAACCAAATAAAGGAAGAAGTATTTATTCAAAACCTAGACAGCTTATTAAATTCAGGTGAGGTACCTAATTTATATGGACTCGACGAAATACAAGAAATTTTGGAATTAGTACGATTAGCTGCTCAAGGGGGTAATAGAAATTTGGATATAAGCCCTTTACAAATATTTTCTTTCTTTATTGGTCGCTGCAAAGCAAAATTACACATTGTTTTATGCTTTAGTCCTATTGGAAGTTCGTTTAGAACAAGATTGAGGTTATACCCTTCCTTGGTTAATTGCTGTACAATTGATTGGTATGATAACTGGCCAGAAGATGCTTTGGAAATGGTTGCTCATTATTATATGGTTAAAGTTAATGTACCTGATAAAGTTAAGGCATCAGCAGTAGTAGCATGTAAGCAATTTCATGTCGATATTCGAATAGTTTCCACTGAATTCTTCAACCAATACGGCCGTAAAACTTACATAACCTCTGCTTCTTATCTCAATTTAATAAAATCTTTTACAATATTAACAAACAAAAAGCAAAAAGAATTAAGAGCAGCTAAATTAAGATATACAAATGGTTTAGACAAATTAGGTCAAGCAGCAGACGCAGTAGCTATAATGCAACGAGATTTGAATGCACTAAAGCCGCAACTAATAGTCATGGCAGCAAAATCAACAAAAATGATGGAAGAAATAGCTGTGGAAACGGCTTCTGCTGATAAGGCGGCTGCTCAAGTGAGAGAAGACCAAAAAGTAGCTAACGTACAAGCAGCAGCAGCACAAGAGCTTAAAAAAGATTGTGAAGCGGACTTAGCACTGGCATTACCTATTTTAGAGGATGCTATTGCCGCATTAAATACTCTAAAACCAGCGGATATTACTATTGTAAAATCCATGAAAAATCCCCCAGCAACTGTAAAGTTAGTTATGGCCGCTGTATGTGTTATGAAAGGTATTCCCCCCGACAAAATACCAGATCCTGATAATCCTGGTAAAAAAATGTTTGATTATTGGGGACCGAGCAAAAGAATTTTAGGTGATATGAGTTTTTTAGATTCTCTTAAGAATTTTGATAAAGATAATATACCAGTAGCTACAATGCAAAAGATTAGGAAAGAGTATCTATCGCATAAAGATTTTAAGCCACATATTATTGCTAAAGCTTCTACAGCAGCTGAAGGATTATGTAAATGGATCATTGCTATGGACATGTATGACGCTGTTGCTAAAGTCGTTGCTCCTAAAAAAGCTAAATTGGAAGCTGCGGAAAAAGAATTTTCAGAAACAATGGCAATATTAGAGGAGAAAAAAGCTACAGTAGCCAGATTAGAAGCAAAGCTAGCGGAATTAAATGAAGCCTTAGAAGAAGCTAATATAAAGAAAAAAGCATTAGAAGATGAAGTTCAACTTTGCATTGATAAATTATATCGAGCTGAAAAATTAATAGGCGGCCTAGGAGGCGAAAGAGTGCGGTGGACTCAAGCTGCTGAGAATTTACAACGGTTATATGATAACTTAGCAGGTGATATTTTAGTATCTTGTGGTATCATTGCTTATTTATCACCATACACCATGCCAATAAGAGTTACAGTTGTAGCTCAATGGAGGGATTTAATTATTAAACTAGAAATGCCACATTCTGAACAATTTGTATTTAAAGATATATTGGGCACAGATATAAAGATACAAAATTGGTGTATCGCCGGATTGCCTTGGGATTCATTTTCTATCGATAACGCTGTTATACAAGATAACTCCTTACGATGGTCTTTACTAGTTGATCCACAAGGTCAGGCAAATAAATGGATAAAAACAATGGAAAAATTAAATGACTTACAAGTTATGAAATTTACAGATGGTAATTATATGAAAGTAATAGAAACATGTTTAGAGTATGGTAAGCCTGCACTAATCGACTGTATATTAGAGGATGTAGAACCACCATTAGATCCAGTTTTATTGAAACATACGTATACACAAGGTGGAAAGGAATTTATTGCTTTAGGAGAAAATATTATAGAATATCATCCAAATTTTCGATTGTATATGACAACAAAGTTAAGAAATCCACATTATTTACCTGAAGTGTTCAATAAAGTGACTTTAATTAATTTCGCACTCACAAAAGATGGCCTAGAGGATCAGCTGCTTGGTATAGTGGTTGCAAAAGAGAGGCCAGACTTACAAGAAAAGCGAGAGAAATTAATTGTACAGGGAGCTGCCAATCGTGCAGCACTTAAACAAGTTGAAGATGATATTTTACGTACCTTACAAGAGTCGAAAGGAGATATATTAGAAGATGAAACCGCAATAGAAGTTTTAGATTCGTCGAAATTGTTAGCTATCGACATAATGAAGAAACAAGAAGCTTCTGTTGAAACTGAAATAATCATTGAAAAGTTTAGACTTGGATACAGACCTATAGCTTCACATTCAGCTGTTTTATATTATTGTGTTACAGAGTTGCCTAATGTTGATCCAATGTATCAGTACTCTTTAACTTGGTTTATAAATCTCTACATCATTTCTATTGAAAATGCAAATAAGTCTAAAGATTTAGAAAAGCGGTTAAGATTTTTAAGAGATACATTTACATACAACTTATACAGTAATGTTTGTAGATCATTATTTGATAAAGAAAAATTAATGTTTTCTTTTATTATGTGTTCTAAAATGATGTTATCTACTGATGAAATGGATCATGATGAATATACATTTCTTATAACTGGTGGGATAGCGGTAGAGAACATTTTTAAAAAACCTATAGAGTGGTTACCTGATAAAAATTGGGATGAAATGTGTAGATTGAATGATTTACCAGCATTTAAAGGTTTTAAAGATAGCTTCAGAAATGCTATAAGCAAATGGAAAGAAGTTTATGATGATTTGGAACCTCATCGTAGAAGCTTGCCTGGGATTTGGGATGAAAAATTAACTCCATTTCAGAGATTATTACTCGTAAGAGTGCTTCGTCCTGATAAATTAACATTTGCCATTTCGGATTTTGTAGAAAGACAAATGGGTCAAAAATATATAACACCACCACCATTTGACATAGGTCGATCATTTGGAGATTCTAATTGCTTAGCTCCATTAATTTTTATTTTGTCACCTGGTTCGGATCCTATGGGAGCTCTTATAAAATATTGTGAAAAAATGGGTTACGGTCATAGATTTAACTCAATATCCTTGGGACAAGGACAAGGTCCTATTGCAAAAGCAATGATAGAACGTGCACAGTTAGAAGGTGGTTGGGTGTGTCTCCAAAACTGTCATTTAGCAGTGTCTTGGCTACCAACACTTGAGCAAATTGTTGAAGGTTTTGATTTAACTAACACTGATTTAAGTTTCAGATTATGGCTCACCAGCTATCCTTCTGATAAATTTCCGCAATCTGTCTTACAAGTTGGAGTAAAGATGACAAATGAACCACCTACAGGTTTACAACACAATTTAAGTAGGTCATATCTGTCAGAGCCTCTAAAGGAGTCAGAATTCTATGAAGGGTGTCCAGGTAAAGACAAAGCTTTTAGTAAGCTGTTATATGGTATAAGTTTTTTTCATGCAGTTATACAAGAAAGAAAAAAATTTGGTCCCTTAGGATGGAATATTCAGTATGGTTTCAATGATTCTGATTTTCACATATCTGTTATGCAATTACAAATGTTTTTGAACCAATATGAGGACATACAATATGTAGCTATAAAATATTTAACTGGGGAATGCAATTATGGCGGTCGAGTAACAGATGATTGGGATAGACGTTTAATTGTAACCATTCTTGATAATTATGTAAATGACGGTGTCGTAAACGATGCTAACTATTTATTTTGTGATATCGGAACACAATACGGACTCCCGAGAAGATGCGAGTATCAAGATTATCTAAAGCATATTGAATCAGTTCCAGTAAATCCTCCACCTGAAGTTTTTGGCTTACATATGAATGCAGGCATCACTCGTGATCATTGCATATCAATGGCGTTAACAGGCGCATTAGTATTAGTAGAAGGAACCAGTACAGGGGGTGAAGGTGGAAATACTGAATATATCCTTACGCAAATGGCATCGGAAATTTTATCCAAGTTGCCTCCCCCGTTTGACATAGAAATATCACAACAAAAGTTTCCTGTTGATTATAATGAATCTATGAACACAGTTTTAATCCAAGAAATGCAACGATTCAATAAATTACTACACGAAATAAGGACTTCTTTAATGGACCTTCAAAAAGCAGTGAAAGGTGTTATTGTTATGTCTCCAGCTTTAGATTTACAATCAAATGCTATGATATTAGGTAAAATACCCGATAATTGGTCAAAAGTTTCTTATCCAAGCTTAAAACCATTACCGAGTTATGTTACAGATTTTATAGAAAGATTAACTATGTTAGAAAACTGGTATCAAAACGGTAAGCCGTCAACATTTTGGCTGTCTGGTTTCTTTTTCACACAAGCTTTTCTTACAGGTTCTATTCAAAATTATGCTCGAACAAAAAAAATTCCGATAGATTTATTGGTCTTTGATTTTGAAATTCTTCATGTCGATTATGCCAAAAATCCACCAGAAAGTGGAGTATATGTTCATGGTTTATTTACGGATGGCGCACGGTGGAATCGACAAAAATATTCTATCGATGAGCAACAGCCTAAAATCTTAAATGACAGCATGCCTGCAATATGGTTGTATCCTAAGTTAAAAAAAGAATTTGATGAAGGTACTAGGTATAAATGCCCACTATATAAGACCTTAGAAAGAAAAGGTGTTCTGGCCACCACAGGTCATTCTTCTAATTTTGTATTAGCATTTTATTTGCCTTCTGATAAGCCTTCAGCACATTGGATAAAACGCAGTGTCGCTCTTATATTGCAATTGGATAATTAAAACATATATTTTGCATATGTACGTAATATGTTGATGACTGATTTAAACTTAAGATGTTTAAATGAATTAGGAAAATAAAGACGATGAAAGTCTTTATTAATAGATACATAACACGAATGTCCTACATACTTCAAAAAAATTGTGTGTGAGATGTACATTATGAATTAGACACTGGACCGATATTTTTTAACATAAAAAAATCTAATATGCTTGTATAGTGTTTTATAATTCAAGTCTTGACAATGTTGAACTTTGAACACCACTTTTTGTACAAATATAAGAAGGCATCATAAAATCACAAGTATGTCTTTACACAGTAAATACAATCTTTTTTATGAGTATTTTAGTATGCATTGGGGGAAATGTACTATTTTATTTCCTTTCTAAGTTTTTTAAATGGAGTCAAAATATATTCGAATAAAACTGTATTAATATTATAGGCTCAATTGGATAATGCTTATAAAACTAATTTTGAACTTATTTTCGTTTAGTTTTAATAGTATTTATTGCATAATTTAGTTTAATTGTATCGTATTTAACCCACTATTATTATTAGCTTCGCTTGTATTTATCGATGTAAAAAAAACCTTGCAACTCTATTTTTACCTGCTTGTTGCCGTTCGATTTCCATGCCAACCTCAAGATAATGAGAAAATAATTTCAATCGTGGTTCTTTTGACGTTTTTTTCAACTTTCGCTTTTTACATAAATAGATATAAATTATAAAAATTGTAACTGAGCGTTTTATATCTGCAGAACATAATTAAATATTTGATAAGTTGTTTCAATTAATTACCCTAATATTAACACTCTGTAATCTAACCTATTAATATAAATACATAAACCAATTTAATAATTCAAAAGTTTTAATAAGCCTTTCTTATTTTAAATAGGATAGAAAAATATGCATATATCTACATATACATACACATGTACATGTACATTCTTTACCTACTTATAGGTATATATAAAATTTTGCAATTACTAAATGAACTTTTACTTAGTTAACTATAAATGTAAATCTCTTCCAAAGTTCCGTTACTGAGTCACTAACAGACAACGCAGTTGAAGTTATTGGGTGTAGAAATCTGAAATTAGTAAGTTCCTCGGGCGGTGCAGGTGGGCAATAAAAATCAAACTTCCAAACTTTAACGGAAACCTGTAGAACAGACTGCGGTTAACGGTCATAAGGTCCTCCAAAAAGAAGCAGCGAGCGACAGTTCATTGACAATAAAATTAACATATATATTCTTAAATTTGTGTGATTATTTTTTTATTAAGAAGAAATATCTGTCGTGGCGTAGTGGCACAAGCGTGCAACTGTAAACGTGACAGGGGTGGATTCGATTCCAACTTGAGGAAATGAAATATTTAATATTTTTATCTCCCGGCTCTGGTAACGAGGCAAAGCTCGACGTTGAGTTCCGACAGTTTCTGGGGGCATTGCTTGTTAAGTGGCGGAACTCAACATAGGGCTTTGCCTCGACACCAGAGCGAAGAAATAATATAAATTTAAATAAATATTTCATTTCCGCGGATGGGGAATGAAACCACAACTAGTCGCGTTTACAGTTACAGTTTACTTATTACTAGGTGTGACAACACCTAGTAATTTTTTATTTATTTTAGTTCAAATATCAGACGATGTAACGTGTACCTATAACATTTCGGATCTGTATATGAATATGGATAAAGGGATATAATAGCGGTGTCTGCTTCGGCTACGAAAATAAAATTATTTAGGAATACCCATTACTTTTGGATAATTTC